>SMSX01007020.1:0-19152 GCA_026573535.1 Eucalyptus polybractea
AGTGGGATTTGAAAAAGAAGAAGAAAACGACGGCGTCTATTAATAAAAAAATAGTCAGCGAAGATATTTGGAGCGGCATTATCCTTTTGACAAAAAGTCAGCAAATTTTAAAGCATTTTCCATCGGCTACGGCATGGGTTCGGCGTAGAACAGGGAACTGCACCGAACCATAAGAACCAGTCTGATTCGAGTTTCCCACAGTTATCGATTCGATTCCAAAAAAAGTGAAACTAGTACTGTACGGTTCAATTCCCAGTTTCTGGGTCGTAACCAGACCGAGAATTGAGAATCACTAAATTGGGGTTACATGCTTTGAACTTTTTATTATTTATTTTATTTTACATTGATAAATGAAAATTTTTGTCCTTGGGTTCACTTTATTAAGGAAGGAAAAAATGAAACAAAAAAAAAATTGCCAGTTGCCAAATAAACTATAAAACCAATTGACAAAATAAGTTTTAGATTTCAGGGTATGCAAATTAGGTTCTAACTTCCAAATAATAAGAAATCAAATCCGACGAGGTAAGTTTCAACTTGACCTAAATTGAGTTGAAGCAGTTGCCCGAGTGGTTGAGGGTTTAAGCATCTCACCCGCTATCCGAGATGAGTAAGCCTGACTCAATGCTAGACTTTTCAAAATGGATTATAAAATTATTTCTTAACCCATATTGATACTTATCCAACTCGAAATTCTGTCAATGAGATATTGCACCATTTCCTCATGGAAGAGAATGCCCTGACTCGCTGAAACTTCAATTAAAATTCCCGAGCAGTGTCATCAAATTGTACCAGAAACCTTGAGAGACTGGCTCTTCTTGTTTCAAGAATGGATGAGTAGAAAGAGCTCTAGCCTTCAAACCTTTATATAGTGTCATATCTTGATATTCACTTGCAGTTTGATGAATTGAGAAGCACGCGATAATACTTTTGGGAGGGGGCTTGGGTTCATGTAAGACATATCATTAAAACTATAAATTTCACGGCCAATTTGCAAGATTTTTACGTTTTATTACTTGTTAAAGCACGTTATAATTTGATACCAATTTGGTGAAATGTGTTCTTGCAAAAATTACTTATCCTTAAATGCTAGTATGTATTGTTTGATACAATTGGGCTTTTCTTTTAAGTGCGCTCATTGAAAGAGTGAAAAGAGAAAAAGAGTGAAACAGGGGGAGGTAATAACTCTAAGTTGTGCCTTAGTTAAGAACTTTACTTCTTCATATCTTGCATTAGGCACTTAATGATTGTTGTCTTCTTCGTATCTTTCTTGCAGGATGGCCTCAGTTGAACAAAGATAGATTGTTTGCTATTGAGACAAAAATATTGATTGCTTGCTTTTGCTTTCTTTCTTCCCCTTTTGATTATTGTAAGAAAGTTTGTTTTTCTTCTGACAATGTTGAATTAATCCGTACTTAAATTTGTTGATGAACTAGACTAAGTTTGGCATTCTTATGGGATGGCAAGTTCCTTGTCATGCATTCATTTTGGAATTCAAGACCTTTGGAGATATTTGATGTGTAGACCCATAAGGGATTATGAAAAACATGTTTAACTTAACTTCTGCATATATATTTTTTTAAAAAAACCCTCAAAACCTAATTCCCCAGGTTATATGCCATTTGGGTCTTAGGTCATTTCTGTAGTGTTTCGGTTGGGGTCAGATATCAACTGAACTGATGACACTCCTACCTTGGACTGTCCAATATTTACTAGCCCTCTTCTCTGGCTGGTCATCGTAGCCAAAGGAAGAAAGAGAGAGGAAGAAAAAAAATAAAACAAATTAATAAAACAAATAAAAATAAAATGTTATTAAAAAATTGTCAGATTGACTAAACTGACACAATTGCAAATAGTTTATGACTCAATTGGTCAAAAAAATAAATTTATGACTAAATTAACACAATTATAATAGGTTTAAGACTTTTTAATTTTCCTTATTCATATTAATAACTTTTTTTCTACTGATCAAAACAAAAAATGCCCTTCATCTACATATTTAAGTCGAAATTGGATTTTATCTCACTTTTTGATTTCCATTTAGCCCTCAGTTACATATTACTTTAATATTTTAATGTAATTAAACTTGAAATATTTTAATGTAATTAAACTTAAAATAGAACAATGGAAAACAGGCCAAAGAAAGAAATAATAGACAAAAGAAAAGGCCTATTATATTTCATCGTTTCTATAGTGCCCTTGAATAAATGTTTGTTTTAATCATTGAAAGAATAAGAAGATATTATTTGATGTTTGACTCATGGAAAAGAATTATACAATTAGAAAATGACTTTCAATATTTTATTTCTCCATGCAATTGAAAGGATAGTCTTATTACTATCAATTATGACGTTGCATAGCGAATGAAGATGATTGTATAGGCGTGTAGTGCGAGCATGATAACTATATTTTCTTTTTTAAGGCCAAGCTACTGTCTGTTCCATTTAGTTTGATTTCGCTTTATGATTTAAATATGGACAAGTTAAAATAATCTTTTGTTGGATTAAAATAAATTATAAGTATTTTTTGTAAAAAAAAAATTAAAATAGAAAGGGGTTGAAATTGGCCCAAATAGGTGCCGAGCCTAGGCTGGGCATTCGGGCCGAAAAGGGCTGGCCTTGCCTAGCTTGACACGCAAGGCTCATGGGCTGTGCCTAGCGTGATGCAAGAAGACATCGAGCTTCAAGGAAACAATGTTCGTCACTAGCAAATATACCAACTCTCAAACAAAGTTTTTACTTAGAGAGCATGGTAGCTGCTACACCTTCTGAAGTCGAACATGAGTTAAACTCTCGATTGTAGAGCTAGTCGTGTTTTGAATTGTTTTCCTCTAGTTCAAAAAGCTTAAAATAAGATTAGGAACTATCTTGTAGAGTTGTACACGCAATGCAATAGAAATGAAATTACTTAGTACAAAATATGAAAATGCTATGTTCAAATTCTCTTAGCTGCTCTCGGCCTTGTTTTCTTATCAAGGAAGTGACAACTTGATCTTGTTGAGCTTAACCACGACAGTTTTCATGTCCATTCTTTCCTCAGGCAAGTCCTTTGAACATTCTAGTCCTAAATCCAGTATCAAGAAGACTATGCTATTGAATTTCGAAAGTGTCAGATCTTCATGTTTCGAGCGAAGGATTTTGCTATCCACAATGTCAAGCACTCTCTCTGGAATTGATGAACCTATCCATTGCCTCAGGCTGATATCCGCGTTGAACATTTCACCGGTTGGCTTCTTCCCAGTAATCACTTCTAACAACAATATGCCAAAGCTGTATACATCTCCCTTTGCCGAGACTTTTCCTTCCGAACCATACTCTGGAAGCATCATAGTTTGTGACATAAGAACATCAGCAATTGATCTATTTCTTTTTGGGACATAAGTAATAAGATCAAGAGGCATACGAGTGCTAATATATCTCTATTACATTATACCATTATATTGGCAATCAAAGGCTTGAATTAGCTTATATTCGACAAATGTACCTGGAGCAATGTAACCAATCGTGCCAAGAGTTCGTGTTTGTGTTTCAATCTTGTTCTCAACCAAAATATTGGCAATTCCAAAGTCACAGACTTGTGCGACCAGGTCCTCGTTTAGAAGAATATTGCTAGGCTTCAGATCGCAGTGCACAATGGGTTCCGATTGGCCATGGTGGAGATACTTGCGACGTCGACCATTATCTTCACTCGCTGATGGAGATCCAAGTTGTAGTTGTCGGAGTACAACCACTTCTCCAAGCTCCCACAAGGCACGTATTGCAACACCAAAGCTCTCAGATTGGCATTCGTGCAGGTGCTAATCACCTTGACAAGATTGCGGTGCCGGATCATACGGAAAGCATTGCATTCAGCGTCAAAACTTTTCAGAGCGCCTTCGATATGGAGATTCAATACTTTGACTGCAATGTCTATCCCATTGGCTAGAGTTCCTTTATATACAGAGCTAAAGCTTCCTGCTCCCAGCAAATTGCTTTCGCTGAAGTTGTTAGTAGCCAAGCAAAGCTCCCGATATGATATCATCGGGTGGTCAATTCGAGGCAAGTTCTCCATCGAAACTAAAGCTTTTTTACTAGTGTTCCCATGCTTTCTAAGCAAGCAAATGATGAGGACTAAAAGCGTAGCTGATACAATTGACACAATAATGTATAGTATATGGAGCCGCTTGTCCCTTGATGATTTCATTCCATTTACTTTGCAACGTGGGACTTGAAAAATTGCATTTCCACAAAGTGCTTCATTCCCAATGAAAGAGAGAGCCAAGAAATTTCCAAAGGGCCCGCCATTAGGAATCTCTCCCGATAGGTTATTAAAGGACAGGTTCAAATTTTGCAGATATGCAAGTTCTTCCATGGACTTAGGTATCATGCCTGATAACTCATTGTAGGAGAGATCGAGGAAATCCAACCCTTTGAGATGGCCAATCGATTGCGGTATTGATCCTTGAAATGAATTCCTTGATAAGTTGAGAGAGGCAAGGCTCTCAAACTCCTGGATGGAACTCGGTATGGCACCAGTAAGTTGGTTCCAAGAAAGATCGATGCTCACTATAGCTTTCATCTTCCCTATTTCAAGTGGTAGTCCTCCATTGAAAGAATTGAGTGACAGATTGAGGAAGATGAGTTCTTGAAGGCCCCACAGACTAAATGGTATAACCGATGTCATGTTATTCGAGCTTATGAGAAACTTTTGAAGACTACTAAGGTTCTCAATGCAATTCGGGATTGATCCCGATATCCTATTTTGTTGGAGCAACAACTCTCCTAAACCTGTCAAGTTGCATATCTCATCGGGCATCGGTCCTTCGAGATGGTTGTTATCAAGATACAACCTTTGCAACCTTTATAGTCCTCCGATCGATGATGGGATGTTGCAGTCTAGAGCATTATTGCTCAACTTTAGGAAAGTCAATCTCTTCAAGAAACCCATTTCCTCGGGAATACAACCTCTTATTTGACATTTGGGAGCACTTAGAATTTGTAGGGAACTGGAGAAGTTTTTGATAGATTCTGGTATGAAGCCACAAAGCGGGTTGCCTCCCATCCTCAAGTCTTGTAGCAACGGACAATTAGATAAAGCAGAGAGAAAACCGAGCTCCGAACCATAAGTCTCTCCCGTTAGCTGATTTGACACAAAATAAAAGACTTCGAGGTTCTTCAAGTTGCCCAAACTTGTAGGTATGGGTCCGCTAAGTTGATTGCCCTCGATAGACAAAATGATTAGGTTTGAAAAATTCGAGAAACTTTGCGGGATGTTGCCGCCAAAGCCATTGCCTGCTAGATATAATTCTTCCAAATTCGGAAGGCTTAGATCTCTACTTGAGGGAAGGCTTCCCGAGAAGGAATTGTTCATCAAACTAAGCCCTTGGAGCGATGAAATATTAAAAACCTCTTGAGACACTTCACCAGTTAGCAAATTGTCCTCAAGGACCATTAGTTGCAGATTGACCAAATTGCCAATCTCACTTGGAATCGCCCCTTCAATGTGGTTAGATGCTATGATCAGCCAGCGCAAGCTCAACATGTTACCGATGGTCCGAGGAATCGTGCCAGTCAAGTTGTTACCAGCAAAAGAGAGCTTTTGCAGCTTTTGCAAGCTGCCTATATCTCGAGGAATGCTTCCCTGAAAACAATTGTATGACAACCACAATATGATAAGCTCTTTGCATTGGGTTAGTGTCTCTGGTAGCAGGCCGTTGAATTGATTTTTACGCAGTGCAAGAATCTGAATGTTAGGCCAACGGTAGCAAAGATCGGAGGGAAGACTTCCAGAGAGATAATTATCCGTCAAATTGACGCACGTGAGCGATCTATTGAAAAGTGCTGAAGGAATCAAACCTGTGAGAGTGGCGTTGGCCAATATAATGACTTGCAATGTGGATATGTTGCCCAGGAAGCTTGGAATTTGACCCCGTAAGTCATTTGAGCTAAGATCTAGTTGTTGCAACTTAGGGAAGGCGCCGAATTCTCTTGGTATGCCACTTGTTAGCCTGTTCGTCGCGAGTGACATAACTTCAAGGTTCTGGCACTGGGTTAAGATAGGAGGAATGTTTCCTTCGAACCGGTTCAATTCGAGTATAAGTTCTTTGAGGCGGCGTAAATGACCAATTTCTATTAGAATCATGCCATAAAAACTGTTGTTGCGGAGATCAAGAGAAACCAAGAGAGAGAGATTCCCAAGGTAGGGAGAGAGTCTTCCTTGGAGACCCATGTGCGAGAGGTTTAAACCTGTAACTCTATGCCTGCGGTTGTTGCAGATGACACCAATCCATTCACAGAAATTTGCTTTCATGGTCCAATTGCCTGCGGTTGTTGCAGATGACACCAATCTATTCGTCGGGTCGACTTCCATCATCGATTCAAAGTGGAGGAGAGCCTCTTGATCAGTAAAGTTGCTAGAACAAATGACGGGTTGAAACATCAATAAGGAAGCCAATAGAACATCAACAAATGCTAAAAGGATGAACTTCTCCACAATGAACAGAGTCTCTTTTGATTGCATCGATAGACAGTTTGCTAATTTCAACCCATTCTTAGTGTTCAATACCAAAACCTACCAAATGGTTGTCTCAATTAGGGAAAAAAAATAAAAGAAAAAGAAACAACGTAAAGGAAGATTCACTATCAAATGATGTCCATCAATCACATCTATGGCCCATTCCTTATGTTCACACATTCACACTTACCTTCAACTCTATGAGGGTACAAATAGACCTGTAGACTAATGCTCCAAGGCATGATTGTGAAAAGGTTTTGTGATAATTGTCGTGGCCTTTCTATATGGGCAAAATCCAGTGTCTCGTGGGATGTTGACTAATTGAAAGTTCATACTGCTGGAAGAGATAATGTTACTAGTAGTCTGTCAAATTTTATCCATGCTTCATGTCATATTTGAACTTTCAATCGATTCAATTAAATCACTTTTGATTAATGTGAAATATCTTCCCACAACTTTCAGTTGGTCTAATTAGATCCGTAATATATTTAATATGTTTTTTGTCATCCTTTCATTTATTAATTTAAATGAAATATGTCATGGATAACAATTTTATGAAGCTAATGTTTGATGGAGAAAATTACGCAGACTTTGTGTGTGTCATGGTGACTTTAAATTGTAAAATAATAATACCCATTCCTTTGTCCTCACCTAGATCTAGCGAAACATCAATAGGGAAGCCAACATAACATCAACAAATGCTAAAAAGATTAATTTCTCCATAATGAATAGTCTTTCGATTGCATCAATAGACAGTTCACCAATTTCGACCCGTTCTTAGTGTTCAATACCAAAACCTACCAAATGGTTGTCTCAATTAGAAAAAAAAGAAAAAAAGAAAAAGAATACAATGTAAAGAAAGACTAACTATCAAATGACGTCCCTCAACCATGTCTATGGCCATTCTTTACATTTACACGTTCACACTTAATTTCAACACTATAGAGAGAGAGAGAGAGAGAGAGAGAGAGAGAGAGCGCCAAGCCTTTGCGTCTAAAGCATGTTTCTGTGTTTTAACAGAGCGGAAGCGTTAGATAGCCAAGAGTCACAGGAGTTTTGAGAAGGAACTGATCTATATATCTTGTAGAAACATCTCAGAAAGATTTTTGGCAAGTAGAGGCCAACGTGGCTAAAGTGGCTTACCATCTCGGTAAATGCACTTGCCAATGCTGCTCATAGTCCCATCCACATGGAAATTTTTGGTCTCTCTTCCTCAGCCCGTTAAATTTTCAATCCTTTATAGGCTTAGCGACACGCCCTCTTCGTCCAGAAAAATCTTGTCAAGCACGCAGAAAGTTGCATGTACAGTCCAATCTATGTAACTATCGTGGAAAAGCTGACAGACCCATCCGTTGAATCGCAGGAGAGTCAGTGCTCAGACGTGTGTGGCATTTCCTTTTCATTTCCTTTCTTAAAGTGTGGCATGTACAAACAGCTAATTTAGGGGCAAAATAACGCGGAAGCGACTGAGCTATTGCCTCCATGCATAAACATAAATAAATTATTGGTTGTATATGATGTAGGAACCCCATTGGATGCTCTTCTCTAAGCTCATTATGCCCATTCGTACGAGTTCTCAAAGTATACCCCTACTTCAGGCAAGTGCGGGTTGACAGGCTTCCACTCTTGCTGGCAAACTCTAAGCTCCTTCCCTTCTGTATACATTTAAATCAGCATGAGTATCGTCTAATCTTTGGGACAAGTAGGTCTGACACTGGACGGGCGGAAACCTGCAAATTGACGCAATTTTGAACAAACTTAGGATCCCATGCTGGTGTAAATTTGCTAATTTGCACCATGTCTAATAACAAATGGAGTAGCTATTTTATACGCAGCACCCAAATCCCCACGCAAAAGGGATCCAACCCTGTAAAGAGAGCACACGAGCATGTGGTTGATCATTTCAATTCATCAGATATGGGACGGGTCAATGCCTAATTCACGAGTAAACATATTTTCCTCATGAAACATGGAGTTAAACTTGATGCAGTCCTCTTAACAGTGCTTGAATGATCCTTGGATATGCAATATCCACTTCAACATGCATTCAAAGCAGAGAGCCAGCCAAGCACAATGCATAAAGGCATTCAAATTGGGGAGGAGAACTAGCTCTTAGGACTGAGAACTGATAAGAGATGAAGTAGAATTGCGGTATATTATTGATATATAGGAAAGTAACTAATTTGCAGAAGACAACTCACTTTGGAGGATTTTCCTCTGACATACATGTTGGCAAGCACTCAATGAGACAATCATGGTTAGGCTCCAGGAAGGATGCAATCTGCATTTTGTGAGAACATGAGCATAAATAGAATCTTTTTTTAACAGAAATATTAGCAAAAGAAGTCAATAAGAATGGAGAACGTAATGAATGAAAGATGCTAACTAGGGAAGGCAAAACAATTAGGCTTCTTTTGCAAAATCTAATGTGGATCATCCTTGATGATAATCTCAAGTTGAGAAGAATTTCCTAAGAGTATGATCACAAGTTCAACTGACTTTCCCCTAGATCATGATCTCAAAACTAGGACCTTTTTTTGAATCAGCTTACAACTATCCAAGATCAGCTTCAACTACCCTTTTTCTGGTTGGCGTAGTCACGACTTGGGTCACCAATCAATCAGAATTTTTTCAATACATTCAACAATGCTTAAAAGTTCTCTTAAAGGCATCTGAAGAATATTTCAAAAGATGAGGAGAAATGCATATTTGTGTGTGTGTGTGGGTGGGTGGGTGGAAAGAGAGAAGGCCTTACAGAATACCGTTCTTGACCATTCCCTATAACTCGATGGAGCGTGGACCTGATTGCAAAAGCAAAGCAAAAGTATAGATTTGACAAAATGAAGCAAAAAAAGAAACAGCAACTCAAATTCAAAAAGAGAAAGAATAGAGAATGACTTGCTAAATATAGAGAATAGCAGGACACCAACTAGATTCAAGCAAAAAGCTCATTTCATATATCATTTAAACATGTTCTCGTGCATGATGACAATGCATGTTAAGCCGTTTCTGTCATCAGAGATCCCAGAACACATGCAAAGTTTAGTATCCAAAAGTTGACCAATAAGAGCTGAGTGATAATAAAAGCACTAGAATAGCAAATTTATTGTTTGATATTCATAAATTTGTCTCTGCGTACAAATTAATGTAGGTCACCAAAATATCATACCATCTTCAACAACCGTGTTTAACATGGAAATTTTTCCTGACCAATGTCAAGAGTAGATGCTCTTTTGCTACTAATGGACCACTGATATCAGATAGAGCCAAGAGAGTGCAACAGAAGAAATTCTGTTGGAGTTTGGGACAGGTTAACAATATATAGTAGCCTGCCATAAGATAATCTCCAACCTTCATGTTCAAAGCTTTCCTCTTGCCAATTTATCTATATAGACTGTTATTAAAGCATATTACCTGAAAATACAATTGCTCCATCGTTCTAGCATATCACCAAGATTCACTATGAATGCTCTGTACAAAATAGTCACAGAAAGAATGTTACTTTTCAGGATTACTGTGAGATTCTTCTGTTCCGTATTTGTGATGATTATGTATAACTGAATCTAAGCAATAATCTAAACAACTAAAAGAGGGTAATTACATAAGTAATTTTAGAATGCATATGATGCATGGTAGTTCTATGACTGTCGACCTGCTCAAAATTAACCAGGAAAGAATGGTGGAATACCATTGTGAGAATGTGTGTAAGAGTGTTTTCTTGAAGAGGGAGGGAGGGAGGGAGGGAGGTTCATCAGCAAGGCATCAGAAGGATTAAACTGATCGAAGTTAATATGTACACTTAGATGCAAATTGCAGAAAGGAATATAAATGTGGATGAGGGCACCTCTCTAAGTTAATAAATGGAAATCCATCTTTATCACCCATCTGACAATATTACTCTCTAAACTAGTATATCGCTGCCTTTGTACAATCAAGAACTATAGTAGCAGATCAGGGTCAGACAAAGAAGCATTTTTTGTCAAAAAGTTGTCACAAGTATTGGGGTAATATTCCACCTAACACTGACATGAAGCAATCTTTTAATCATGCGTATAAGGGGAAACAGTGCACATTCCCCAATAAACCAGAAGTACAAGATTAAAACAAAGTTATTGCAAGTTATATTTGTAAGCCATGAATCATAAGAATATAAATCCTAACATGATGATCTTCCACCAAAAGCATTGCTCTAAATATGAGATCTCTAACATAATCATCTCAAATTCACCATTGTAATGCAGTTGGGCTTTACCCTCTCATAGGTTGCACATATTCCCATTTCAGAGGTTTAGCATCCTTGTTCTTGCAAATCTGAATAAGTTCAAAAAGTTTCATGCATTATAACTAGGCATAAAGTCTGCACCAACAGTTTTATAGGAGAAAGTTTCATACTTGGAGACCCGGGACATCATCTGTTGCCAACAAGGTAATAAATCCAAAGTCCGAATGTGCCCCAGCTCCATATATTCCTTTAAAGGGATCAGAGACTAGACCTAAACAAAGAAAAGAATTTCCACCGGATGAGAAGAAAAATTTGCAGGGTTTAATATAAAGTTTATTGAAGTAAAATCTACCTTCATAGTGCAACAAGCGCAAGGTCACAATAGGCTCGCCAAGTATTTCTAGCTTGTCAAAAAAATCAGCCTCCAGATCAAGTGCTAGAGCAATGATCCTTGTAACTACTTTTGCCACATTTCTGAGTGTGCACATTTACAAATAAAAAAATTACCAAATTGACTACCATCGCTTTGGTTATAGCAACAAATTACACTTAATCTTGCCACAAAGATCATCTAGGCATTACTCTTGGATCTACAAGTCAAATGATTTAGAGTTGGAGACCCTATTGACTGTAATATCAGCCATCCCACTGTAAGCAATTAGACACTTGTGTTGAGGCTCTTGGTCAGTGTGATTAATGGTAAATCTTGACAGCTAAAAATAAGTGGTTCATATTGTAGCATAGTAGCTTTGGAACAATACCCCACAAAATTGTTTAATCAGCCACTACAAATAACCAGAAGAGTGTTACTTTGGCCAACATAGGATGAGAGCCCAAGAGAGCATATTTAGTTCAGAAGTTAGAGGCAATTTAACTCCCATTGGCAATATCTGATGCATATAGAAGGGGAAGATGGTGACTATCGGATACCGAAAATGCCCAAAATACCCCATCAGAGAAACAGAAGATCTCTGTATTATCTTTTACTTGGATGGAACAAAATTTACATCCTGGAACTAGCAAGAAAAATTAATGCCTATTGCTCTATATCATCTATAGAAAAAACTCACAATGCTTGACAACGAAATTTTTCCATCGCCTGCCTCCATCTTGGCAATATATCTAGTCAAAATACAACAATGAAACCAAAATAAACATCCACAATCAACAACTGATTTATGTCAGACAGAAATTACGTTAAACAGCAGTTTACCCTCAGAAGGCCAGAGGTTTGGTCCAAAATGAGGCTTCTGCGCACGAGGATCGTCCTCTGGTACTTCCACTCCTATGTAGTATCCCTCCTTATAATCTCCTATAAAACCTCAATAAATTCATTACTGCTCGACCAATCTTCAGAAGATGATAAGCAGATAGGTAATAACAAGTTTCAGCCAAAACTTTGTCTTAGAGCTTAGCACTTCGAGCAAATAGCTCCTTCTTCTGTGTCAGTTCTCTCCAAGAATACAATCAAAAATAGGAATAATAACTAATTCATCTTCGTTTTCTAGGACCTGCTACTCAACCACCACCTGATTCCAAGAAGCTATCAAAATTACCAGCTATTAATCTATGTCCATTTTAAGCAGTAAAATCTTCAGCAAGATGATCAGACACAAACCGTTTATCTGATTTGCAGGGTCGAGGACCTGATCGAACAGAGGAGTGTAGCCTCGGTGCTTCTCATTCCTCAGCAGCTTCATCTTCTCGCTCAAAGGCAGACCGAAGAACCGCCTGCTCTGGACGAACACCTCCTCCATCAAGTCCTGGCTGACTCCATGATTGATCACGTAGAAAAAGCCGGAATCCAAGCACGCCTGAGGCCAACGGATTGGATTCATCCGTCAGCGTCCCTCTCGACTAAAAAAAAAACCTCGGTTTCCTCGGTTTCATGTACCGGAAATCGAACTGAAAATAGCGGAAAAAGGCGGAAGAATCGAAGACCTGTTTGAGCAGGGAAACCGACCGTCGGATATCGGAGCTCGAGAGGTCGATAAGATTGAGACTTGAAGCCGGAACTCCGGCGACGTCGACGGCGTTCGCGTCATCCATGCTCGCCGTCCCGTTCGCCTGACTGATTTCACGGTGATGATGACGACCGACGATGATCGAGGCCGGACGGGAATTTGAGTTGCAGGTGATGGATGAGAAGTGGCTGAAAAAGAACGAGAGAAAACGACGGCGTAGGACGAATAAAGAATCGGCAAAGGCATGCGGCCATCGGTGATGCCCTCGTTCCCCGTCTTAATGCTTTCTATAAATTTTAAAGCATTTTTTCTGTCTAATTATTCCATTCGGTATAACTAATCATTTTTAAGAAAATATTTTTTAATTTATTATACGAAATAAATGGATCTTAAAATTGGAAAGACCTTTAAAATATTTATATTTACATGCATGTTTATTGTTTTTAATTTACCCTTGTGATACTTCATTTTTGAATGGTTAAGAAAAACACAGGTTCTAGGAGAGCCATTCCATTGCTCTTGCATACTAGTAAGGCCTTATCTCAAATGAAAAGATTTTTGAAGGATATCAACAATTAGTATTTTAAAATCTCTTATTTAATTCATTAGATAAGATGTCGTTGTCTTAATGCTCTATTTTATATAATGCAACTATAAAATGCGTCAATACAAATAGGGGTCAACATCAAGACTGATTCAACCCACTAACGTATTGAATTAGTCTAGACTAACTAGTTTAAGGTTGAAGTTAAGAAAAATTAGTACGATTTCCACTTCAACAAACTTAGAACCAGCCTAAGATTGGCTTGGTTCCTAGTTCCAAGGTCAATATCGCCAATTCTACCCAAGAATTGACATAAACAGGTTCCTCAGGTTGAACCCAAAATTGAATTATGGTTTTCACCCTGAATAAACAACCACATATCTATTTCACCAACTATTCTATGAAGTGAAAAGGTGGAACTCCTACACTTTATTGGAAGAATTTGTTTTTTTTACACAATATAAAAAGCAAACTAATATCCAAGTAGAACCAAGAATCACTAGGACCAGGAAAAACTGGTTCCATAACCAATCGATTTAGTTCCCAATATCAAAAATTTGAAAACTGAAACAGACCTACTCGAGATTGTCACGATTTTGAGTGTAATAGGCGGAGCAATAATGTCATAACATCTCTTTCCACTACATATTTCCATTTCAATCTCTCGCGTAATATATTAAGTCTTTCAAATACAAGAAAGCTAAAAGAGCATAATTAACTAGTTAACTGCTAATTTAACTCACTATTACTCTACTCGGGCGTCGGGAGATTTTGCACCTACATTGAGGACAGAGCAAAAGAGGTAGCCAAGTCTTTGTCTAATGCTCTGTTTCCAATGCTTGTTCCTGAGGTTTAACGTAGCGGAAGCGTTGGCCAGTCAAGCGCGTCACGGGAGGACTTCGAGATCGGACTGATCTAATCCACCTTTGAGAAAGATCAGGAAGATTTCTTGGAAAGTAGCAGCCAGCGTAGTAGCTAAAGCGGCTTACAATCTCAGATTGTGCTCTTGCTAATGCTACTCCTAGTCCCACCCACACGGAAACGCCTGCTCTCTCCTTCTTAGCCCGTCATATATTCAATCCTTTGTGGGCTTAGCGACACGACTGCCTCATCCAAAAATCTTGTCAAATAGCCAAAAGTTGCATGTACAGTCCAACGGACCGAAACTATCATAAAGAAGCAACCGTTCGTCCGTTGAAGCGCAAGGAAAGTAGGTGCCAAGAAATGTGCAAGGCTTCCCCTTTTTTATTTCCTTTCTTAAAGATTTGCATGTACAAACTGCTAATTTAGGAGCTTAATCATGGAAGCAAGAAGACCGAAGTAAGGCTGAAGCCGCTGAACTATTACTTCCATGCAAAAACATAAGCAGATTATTAATTGTGTATGCGTATGTATGCGTATGTAGACCGAAGTAAGGCTGAAGTCCTTCATTACTGTTTTTCCTCTTCTTCCTTTTTTTCGAAAGTTCAGGAACTAGATGGAACATTTATCAATAGTTCAAGGACCAAATTGAGCCGATTGAAAGTTCAGGGACGAAATTGCACATTAAGTAAAAGTATAGGGACCATTTGTGACATTTTCCTACAAAAAACGCACGAATTCCTACACTTTAACTGATGTTTTATGTTTCGATCAAAAAAAAAATTTTTTTGACGCCTTATGTTATGTAATGCGAGTAACAGTAAAATGAGTTGATACAAAAAGGGTAGCCATTGGGTTTTGCCCCGGTGGTTAAATATCGGAAGTAGTTAAAAAAGCCTTTTTTTCCATTTGTTTGAGTTGGACATTTTGGGATGGAATATATGCTTTTAGGATATCGATCGTGTATATATATATAAGAATATTCAAACACGGATAAATAATTTTGACGCGAATTAAAATAAGGACAATTAAGAATATCCATAAATGGATCTTAAGTAGAAAATGCATACTAAGTATCTTTCTTTGTCCCATCGGCGAAAGATAAAAATCGTGAACCAATTAAAATCTGAAAACTTAAAAGATAGTTATCAAAACATTCCTAAATTTATTTTTAATTTTTCCAATTCAATTAAAAACTTTTTTTTTTACTAATTCAGTCATAAATCTTTTGCAATTGTGTTAGTTCAATTCATTCGGCCAAATTTGACAGCCCATGCTAACTTTATGCTGCAAATTGATACTTATATTAGTATTTTGATGAGAACAACTCAAAATTCTGTCGATGAGATATTGCATAGTTTCCTCACGGAAGAGAATGCCCGGACTCGCTGAAACTTCAATTAAAATTCCCAAGCAGTGTCATCAAGTTGTACCTAAAACCTTGAGAGACCTGGCTCTTTTGTTTTCAAGAATAGATGAGTAGAATGAGCTCCAGCCTTCAAACCTTTATATACGGTCATATATCTTGATATTCTTCTGCAGCTTGATGAATTAAGAAGCACGCCATACTACCTTTGGGACGGGGCTTGGGTTCACGTAAGGCACATCATTAAAACTATAAATTTTATTTTCAATTGCAAGTTTTTTACATTTTATTAGTTGCCGAAGCGCGTTTTAATTTGATACCAAGTTGGTGAAATGTGTTCTTGCAGAAATTACTTATCCTTAAATGCTAGTATGTATTATTTGAAATGATTTGGTTTTTCTTTTAAGTGCGCTCATTGAACGAGTGAAAAGAGAAAAACAGTGAAACGGGTGGTGGCAATAACACTGAGCTGTGCCTTAGTTGAGTATTTACTTCTTCTATCTTGCATTAGGCACTTAATGATTGTTGTCTTCTTCATTTCTTACTTGCAGGATAACCTTAGTTAAGCAAAGATAGATTGTTTGCTTTTGCTTTATTTCTTCCCCTTGTGGTCTTTGTAAGAAAGTTTGTTTTTCTCTAGACAATGCTGAATTAATTTGTATTTGTTGACAAACTGGACTAAGTTTGGCATTCTTATGGGATGTGCTAAGTTCCTTGTCCTGCATTTATTTTGGAATTTAAGGTCTTTGGAGATGTGTGATGTGTAGACCCATAAGGGATTATAAGAAACATGTTTAACTTAATCTCTGCACACAAAAAAAAAAATAATCAAAACCTGACCCAATCGCTCAATTTATATGCCATTTGGGTCTCAAGTCGGTTCTGTAGTGTTTCAGTTTGGGTCAGATATCAACCAAATTGATGACACTCCTACCTTGGACTATCCAATATTAAGCTAACCCTCTCTTAAGAATATCTTACATGGGGCGGATATTTGCACACAAAGTTATCAAGGGTCAAGAAGAATGGCGGTTAGCACACTTTATGGAAAGTGATTTTTAGGCAATTCATCTTGTGGGACGGGCATCTAGGAGGCACCAAGTCCGCCACGAACAAATGGCTTCGATGCAGTCAGCTTCTTCATCGTCAAATGATGCAATGGTTACACTTGATGCAAATAACGGATTTTTTAATTATCAAAACTCGAGAGAATGTGGTATGAAAGGGCGATATAGGGATGCTCACCCTTCTACATGTATAACTGAACCGGCAGACCTATAAATTTGATTCTCTCTAGTCAATTGACCTCTAGGTTATTATTTGATTTCCCCATAACACCTCATTTAGATCATTATAGCTCACCTCAACCTCTGAAAGGGAAGACCCTAAGCCATAGACCGCAGGACGGATTTTTTCAGAAACTGCATTTTGCTTATCATTTTCATCTTCCACTCTTGAAACTGAAAAGCCAGATTGCACAAGGGCGAGGCACACTACACGACCCACCATCAATTAAATCTTTATGAAAGAAGAATGACACAAGGCAACAGTTCATAGCTGGAAGATTGAAGTGACCATGAGCAACCATCACTTAGTAGATCTTTTGACAAGGAAAATATTCAAATTGAATTGATGTTTAGGTATCCCATCTTGTTGTAATACTCCTCGAATGAAACTTTTTCTTGTAAAATTCATTGGAAGGGATGACTTCAAATCATTCTACTTGTACTTCAAGGAAAAAAAAAACGATGATAAAAGTTTTTACTCATATTCGAATGTATAACGTTTTTTTTTTCTGCCGATTATGTTTGTTTTAATCTTTGAAAGAATATGATGTTTGCCTTCTGGAAAAGAATTATAACAATTAGAAAATGACCTTTGATATTTTATTTCTCCATGTAATTGAAATACTATCTATTATGATGTTGCATAGGGAATGAAGATGACGATATAGGCGGGTAATGCGGACATGATAACTATATTTTCTTTTTTAAGGCCAAGCTACTGATGTTCTATTTAGTTTGATTTCACTTTACAATTTCAATATGGAAAAATTAAAATAATCTTTTGTTGGATTAAAATAAATTATAAGTATTTTTTGTAAAAATAAAAGGAAAATTTTAAATAGAAAAGGGGTCGAAATTGGCCAAAACAGGTACTGGGCCCGGGCTTGGCATGTAGGCTGGAAAGGCCAGGCCCAGCACGACTTGACACGCAAGGCTCATGGGATGTGCCTGGCATGACGCTATAAGATGGCAGCTGCGACACCTTCTGAAGTCGGACATGAGTTAAGACTCTCGATTGTAGACCTAGTCACGTTTTGAATTGTTTTCCTCTGATTCGGAAAGATTAAAAGAACATTAGGAACTATCTTGCAGAGTCGTACACACAATGCAATAGAAATTACTAATTACAAAATACGGAAAGGTGATGTTCAAATTCTTTGAGCTGCTCTCGGTCATGTTTACTTGTCAAGGAAGTGACAACTTGATCTTGTTGAGCTTAACCATGACAGTTTTCATGTCCATTCTTTCCTCGGGCAAGTCCTTTGAACATTCTAGTCCTAACTCTAGTATCAATAAAACTATGCTATTGAATTTCGAAAGCGTCGGATCTTCATGTTTCGTGTGAAGGATTCTGCTATCAACAATGTCAAGCACTCTCTCTGGAATTGTTGCACCTACCCATTGCCTCAAGCTAATCTCCGCATTGAACATTTCAGCAGTTGGCTTCTTTGCAGTAATCACTTCTAACAACAATATGCCAAAGCTATATACATCTCCTTTTGTTGAGACTTTTCCTTCCGAACCATACTCTGCAAGCATCATAGTTTGTGACATAAGAACATTAGCAACTGATCTATTTCTTTTTGGGACAAAAGTAATAAGATCAAGAGGCATACATGTGCTAATATATCTCTGTTACATTACACCATTATATTGGCAATCAAAGGCTTGAATTAGCTAATATTCGACAAATGTACCTGGAGCAATGTAACCAAACGTGCCGAGAGTTCGGGTTTGTGTTTCGAGCTTGTTCTCAACCAAAATCTTGGCAATTCCAAAGTCGCAGACTTGTGGGACCAAGTCCTCATTTAGAAGAATATTGCTAGGGTTCAAATCGCAGTGCACAATGGGTTCCGGTTGGCCATGGTGGAGATACTCGATCGCCGTTGCGGTGTCAACCATTATCTTCACTCGCTGATGGAGATCCAAGTTGCAGTTGTAGGAGTACAGCCACTTCTCCAAGCTCCCACAAGGCATGTATTGCAACACCAGAGCTCTCAGATTGGCATTTGTGCAAGTGCTAATCACCTTGATGAGATTACGGTGCCGAATCATACGGAAAACATCACATTCTGCGTCAAAACTTTTCAAAGCGCCTTCAATATGGAGATTTAGTACTTTGACCGCGATGTCTGTCCCGTTGGCCAAAGTCCCTTTGTATACAGAGCTAAAGCTTCCTGCTCCTAGCGAATTGCTTTCGCTGAAGTTGTTAGTAGCCAAGCAAAGCTCTCGATATGATATCATCGGGTGGTCAATTTTTGGCAAGTTCTCCATTGAAACTGAAGCTTTTCTACTGGTGTTCCCACACTTTCTAAGCAAGCAAATGATGAGGACTAAAAGTATAGCTGATGCAATTGGCACAATAATGTATAGTATATGGAGCCGCTTGTCCCTTGATGATTTCATTCCATTTACTTTGC
>SMSX01007021.1:0-10744 GCA_026573535.1 Eucalyptus polybractea
CTTGTTTCGGTGGTGTTGGTCAAAAAGGTGAGGGTGAAAAAGGCAGTACAATGGCCGCGTGAAAGAAGCGCAATCCTCTCCACAAGATTGCGCGTCTCCTTCGGGGCAAGAGTGAGAAGTAAAAGCTTCATTTAAAGTCCCGAGTGCTATAGTAATCCAGGAGCAGAAACGCCAATCACCCTAAGTCACTTGAGACGCTCGTCTTTCGCTTTGAGATATCTGGCTTTGATAGCTCTAGATTGAGGCGTGAAGGTGATCTCATAATTGTGCTGCTTTTGAGGCTCGGACACGACTTGATGTGCTTTAAGGTAACTCCTTTTTAGACATTAAAGCCCATCCGAGTAATTCCGTCTCTGCATCACTCCTCCAGATGAGCCGGATAGTCTATTACATTTTGATAGAAGAAAATAAAAACATTTGATTATTACTCATTGCATGACATCTAACATCCTTAAAAGCATGCACAATATAACATGTGAAATTCCATCGACTTTTTCAAAATCACGGTCGTCACATTTATTGCAGATTTTTCTTACTACGTTCCCCTTATTCAAACTGATCAGTATGAGCGGTTGGACAGGTTAAACCTGGTGGAATTTGATAGTTCTCTCTCTCTCATATTTCTCACTTTCTGTATCTTTTACATCTGGCCTCTCTCTTGCAGAACGATTCAAGGCTATCATCTACAGTCCTCGCTCACTTTCTTTGTTCATTTCCCTCATAAAAGTTCTCGGCGAGGCTTGTTTAGGGTCTTCTCTCTCCGAACTCGCGCCTCTCTTTGCATCTCAGCGCGCAGAAGGTAATCGCTTTTTCATCTCTTATTAGCGTGTCATTTCTGTTGATTTGTTGCGGCTGAACTAGCGTGTTTTGGGCTCTTTTTGTCTGATGTGGGTGGCTGTTAACTTGGTGTGTCACCAGCTCATAATTGACTTCCGTAGAAAAGGGAAGCCTTTGCTTTCAGACCTTAGATGTGACTAATCATGTGGCCTCTGTCTCATCGTTAGTTCGCATCGTAACTTAGTGTCAATCCTTTGTCGAGCTAGAATGAGTTGGAATGCGAGACGCGCTAGATTCTATTGCGCGCAAAAATTGCCAGTATTCGCCTCAAGCCAAGGACCGTCCTTTTACGGATTGTGAGGTTTCTTTGTCCCTGAAGGTCTAAAGATCAATTAAATAAAAATTGAAATACAAAAGAAAAAGTAGTAGGCCATTTCGTGGCAAGTTCCAAGATCAAGGGGGTTCGATTTTCAATTCCAAAAATTGAGAACATGCTCTGATAGGTAGGTTTCAGGGTTTTGGTCTGGAATCAATCAATCACCCATAAATGCAAGTACTCTCTTAATCAGATTTTATTCACAATTTTGCCTTTGACGATTATAGGACATTCTAGATGGATAATTTGTTGTCTTCCTTGAATTATTGGACAAGATAATCCTAAAAAGTATATTGCCTTTCACCTCTAACTCATTTTCTTCCTTCAAAGTTTTGAAAATCCTGAAAAAAGGGTAAAAAAAGGTTGAATGAGTAATGAAGAGAATAGTTCAGTGATAAAATGTCGATCGATTATTTAAATTTCAAAGTTTGAAGAGAATAGCTCAGTGATGTCATATCAGGTTAAAGTGGATTCATTTTGCGTGACATTGCTAATAGGTAAGGTCAGCGGGGAACAAATAAAAGAGAAATAGCAAAGACCTTTTGTTCATCTCTATCTCATTTCCAAATTCATTTAGAATATGACAATTTGAAATTAAAATGTAAGATCACATTCCTAATCACTAACTAGGCCCTTTCTTCATATCTTCCACACATTTCCAATTTCGTTTGAACTCATTTATTAGCTTTTAAATGATTTATCAAATTATGATTTTTAATAATCAAACAAGAACAGAACCTTTGCTTATTTAATTTGATGAATGCAACTTGCTTGTACACAGATTCTAGCTTTTTATAGCCCAAGCAAGAATTTAACATCGTGAGCGGACCAAGCCAACATCTTTTGGCTTGACTAGAGGGTGAGATACAAAAGAAGATAAGGCAAGGACTAAAAGCACCTGCAACTGCTTCTATTCAATAATAACCACTTTGATGAAGGCAGAGATCAACGTATATGCATGTGCTTTCAAATAGATGCTTACATTAAACCACTGATCAAAGGCATGATTGGAGCAAATATGAAAATTCCCTAGAGGACCCGAGTGCATATGACCTTAATAAATCCGAACCTTTGTTATTATTGAGTCTCATGTGAAAATCACATAATATAAGAGTTGAGATTCATTAGGGGCATATGCATTTGAGAATGCCTAATGAAATATAGGCATCAACATGTTAGTTTTAGTTAATTTTACATGTGGGTGATGTGTTTAATTTGTAACCAACAAATAAGAGACACGATTAATGAAAATCTCCTCGATTAGGAAAGTCCATGCATCAAGAGGATGAGGTCCATGGGAAAGAGAAGATGTGCATTACATTGCTCCAAAACAACAACTTGTAATATTGGATTAATCAATAGACACCCCCCTAAGAAAACTCATTCAGTAAATATTGTGTCCATTCGGAAATCAGGTGCTTTCTATCTAGCCTTTTCACTTGTTTATCTACATCTTTTAGTGGAGCAGGAAGGCATCTTCTCTTCATTAAACATTTTAGTGTTAGTAATCGTTCATAATGCATGCACCCTCCACCAAAGATTAGGAGCCTTGACTATAGAGCATGCATGTAGAGATGAAAATTAGCCATTTTCTTCTTGTCCATGAGTGGACACAACCCAATGATGTTGCCTTGACGAGGGGGCGCGGTCCATTGGAAAGAAAAGATGCACGCCTAAGTCAATAACTTTTACTATTTAATTAGTCAACAGACTGACTTGATCATTAAACATTTCGGATTCGAAATCAATCAGAAATCATATGCTCTCCTCCCAAAAAGCACGTGCTCTGCCTTTTCATTTGCTTATCTACTTCTTCTTATGCAGCAGGTTGGCATCCTCTCTTCATTTTTTTCTATAAGATTTCTATGGGGAAAGGGCAAAGTCTGAGCAAAATAAAAAGAAAAAGAAATAGAGCGCAAGAAAAAGGAGCACTGAGGGAGGAAAAGAGAAGGATTGCTAAGAAAGAGATCACTGATGGAGCATCTGCTTCTTCGTCCTTCCCTTTGATACCCACGGGAGGAGGTAGCGATCAATACGACGTGTTCTTGAGCTTTAGAGGCTCCGACACTCGCAACGGATTCACTGATCACCTCTACCGTAGTTTGATCAATGTAGGGACTGTACCAATTTCTGTGTTCAAGGATGATAACAGCCTTGAAATTGGCAAGGATTTTAATTCAGAGATTCTCAATGCCATCATGCGATCTAAGATTTTGATCCCCATCATCTCTGAAAATTATGCTTCAAGCAAATGGTGCCTCCGTGAGCTAGTATGCATCATGGATTGCCAGAAGAGCATGTCGCACACAGTGTTGCCCATTTTTTACAAAGTGCTCCCATCAGATGTGCGGCATCTAAATGGAAATTTTGGTGAGGCCTTCCGTTCGCGTAAGACGCGTTTTGATAAGGAGGACATTGAGGAAGGTCAACGAGCCCTTACAGAAGTGAGTAACTTGAATGGATGGGAATCTGAGAAATTTGCTAAAGGGTACTTACCTTTTGCCTGCACTTTGTTGTTTTTTTTTATTCCCCTAAGTATTGTTATTTAGCAAAACCAATGTCATATGGATGAACTGCTTCCACTACAAGCTTACAAAACATCCCAAAATGTCCTAATGAATAACCATAGTGGCCCACAGACTATAAACACTTGTACTCCCTAAGATTTCCCTTGAAAACTACACTAACATCTAAAACCTTGGGATCCCTTACTCAATCTTTCAAAGCTTGGTAACCGCTGGATAAATCGACCTCCTATTGCTTCACACAGATCATGTCTAGGTTTAACACCTGCTGTTGCCAGTAACTTTCATTGGTAGGCGATCTATAAGTTAATTATAAGTCCTCCATTTAGGCCCGCGAGATACATTGGCCTTAGAGGGATAACATCTTGTCCTCCTAAACTTTTTGCAACAAAAATTATTGACCTCCTATCCTTCAACTATCAGTGACCATTAGCCTCATAACAAACTCTTTACTTCTAAAGAATCTTAATTTGCTAGGTCCACCACCATATCTTCATTCAATAATATCTATCTATTGGAAGAAAAATAAGGGGGAAAATGAAATGATTGCTACACCATCATCCTATATTGTCATTTGTAAAACCAAGACATTTTGCATGTTAATTGGTCCCATCCATCCTTCACACATGTGGGTGTCTTTTGATGAGATTACGCAAAATTATGAAGTTATGATGAGTTTTGCTGTTTGGCAGGCATGAAGGAGAATTAGTGGAAGAAGTTGTCAAAACTATTTTGAGCAAGTTGAGACGTGATTTTCAGCTTGATGTTCCAGAGCACTTAGTTGGAGTTGACGATCATGTCAACAAGATTAGGAATTGGGTAGATGTTCCTGCCAGTCATGCTCGAATGATAGGAATATATGGCATGGGTGGGATTGGTAAAACGACTCTTGCCAAGGTAATCTATAACGAGCTATCGAATATCTTTGTGGATCGTAGTTTCCTTTCAGATATACGAGAAACAACTAACAACAATGGTATTCCTTATCTACAAAATCTACTAATTAAGGAAATACCGTCGATTGAAAATGCTGTTTGTAAAGTTGATGATGGAATTAATTTGATCAAATCTAGATTTAAAGGAAAAAAGGTTCTCATTCTTTTGGATGATATTGATCACCAAAATCAGTTAGATGCTTTGGCTAGAGAACGTGATTGGTTTACTGCAGGAAGTATCATCATCGTTACAACTAGATACAAATTTGTACTTGATCAGTCTAAGTTTGAGGTGGACTATAAGTATGAATTGAATGAATTAGATAAGGTGCATTCTTTGCTTTTATTTAAAAGACATGCATTTCGCATGGGCCATTGTTCGGAGGATTTTGAGGGTATCTCTGATGAAATCTTATCTACCATGGGTGGGCTTCCCCTAGCTATCAAGGTCATAGGTTCATACTTATATGAAAAAGTAGATAAAAAGATATGGCAAGATATATTGGAGAAATTAAGAACTGAACCGGATAGAAATGTCCAAAAGACATTGAAGATAAGTTATGATGCATTGGAACCTACACAAAAGGAGATTTTTCTGGATATTGCTTGCTTTTTAATCGGCGTAAAGCGCAAATATGCCTTTTACGTGTGGGAGGACTGTAAGCTTTTTCCATCTCTTGGAATTGAAGAGTTGAAGCTGAGGTGCTTAATAAAAATTGGAGTTTATGGTGAGTTTAGGATGCATGACCAATTGAGAGATCTTGGAAGGAGCATCTTTTGCCAAAGACAACCGCCTGAGAGATGTTTGAAGCCATGGCTTACTAGGCAAATGGAGGTAACATATGGCTCTCTCTCTCTCTCTCTCTCTCTCTCTCTCTCTCTCTCATAACTCCATAAATTTAATGTGATCTATTTTAGTCTTTTTTCTAGTACAACTAGACACCCCTACTCTTTAGGAAAAAATCTATTCATACACCCATTTATGTCCCCCTTAGATAAATTGTGATAATAATTGGATTATAAGTGTCCCAAGGATAAAAAAGTTACATTATTTGATCCAAATTCATTGATATAAATTACATTCACAAAAACTTAATTTTGCAATCAATTTTAGATTCTTTAACTACGATTCTATACTGAAAATCTCGTTCACTAAAAGCATGTAATTTTATATCTACTTGAAACTATTGATAATTTGAAAGATTACAATAACTTAATTAAGATGAAGCATATACATCATAGATCAGATAAATGAAGATGTTTTGAATTTTCGTTCAAAACGGTAATGTACAACATAAGCTGATTATAATCACTAATAATTAACCAAATCAGCTATGCTAAAGAAAAATTTCGCACTTATCATAGGTGCTTGCTTTCTAGTGCAGTTGAATGTATTGTGGTGCTCCTATGAATTAGGAAATCAATGTTTGATACACTTTAATTTTTATTTTATTTTTTCCATTTTGATTTTGAAGATACCCCTCCCTTTACGAGGTATATCTATCTCTTTTCATTCTTCTTGTGTCTTAATAGTTATGATGGCAAAAATCACCTTAAGAATCTTATACGGAAAATCCTTACAATGTTTTTAAGGTCGTATCGCGTTGACCTTGTTCATCTCATGGATTTAGGTGTGTGATAAAGAGTGGATTTTCTTATTTTCCTTTCTTTGCTTCTTTCATTTCTCGTTGTCTGTTCCTTCGCTTTTCTTAATAAACATTTCTTTCCTCTCCAACTTGTTTTATATTATTTATATTTTTTGGTACAATGCCCTTTTGTGCCGAAAACCCTCGACAAACTCGACAATTTAGAGGAAATGTCATGTTATTATATCGATACCTTTTTCTTTACTAAATAACATTTTCAGCATGCTGTCAATTTTGAAAGTAAGTTTAATTTTTACTTAGATTGTCAATGTTCATGTCGTTTCATTATTTTATATATTCCATTTAGAGAAGCGTAATGGGTTCATGACTGATCAGTGGCGGGGAATTAACCTTTGCAATTAACCAAGAGATGTTGGGAAAGGAAAAAGCTTTATTTTCTTGATTTAATTTGAATTAGTTCGCTCATACCATTATAAAGAGCACATTCTTTTGTTGATTCAATAACTATTCTTAAGAGAAATAACATTGACCGTGAGTTTTTCACTAGTTAATATATAAAGTACGGATAATGACAAACGAGTCAAACCATAAAATTAAGCCCAACCTAAAAAAGAGAAAAAAGAATTATTAGTTGATATTTTTTTTTAATGTTTACTTATATCTCCTGCCCTATTGTATCTTTGCACTCGGCCTATAAATAGCATTCCAAAAAAAAAAAAAAAAACAAGATAATGCTTTCAATTTGGAGCAGATACCGTTGTCACAAAAGTTCATGTGAAAGAAGAAAGGTGTCGAGTGTTGTGAAATATGGATCAACTAGTCGTGAGCCCATACCATGCATATGCATAAAACTGACATGAATAAATTTATCATGAAGATATGACTATCATATCCTTATCTCTATTGGAAAAGCACATATATATGGACAAATCATGTTCTTTGGAAAGACAGTTATAATTTATAAGTTGACAGTTCTTAATCTTTCATTATAGTAATTCTACCGGAAGAAAAAAAAAATCTCTCATTATAGTAAAAATTCAGGCGGGAAACCGCATTCGAAAGACATTCCTTTTTTTTTTTCCCAATAACAATGGACATACTTCTTTTGGATGGAGTGCACAAGAAAAAGTTAAATGCGTTAAAAATCGAATTATAAGGAATTTAAAAAGATATTAAATGAAATTGCATGAAACGGAAGTGCGATCAAAGGAAAATTACAAGGAAAGTAAAAGATGAATTTTGTTGTGCCGTGCGTGTTTGATCTTACCTCTGAGTATCCCTTTTATACCAATGCCTCGTGTTGACCATTCTGTCTAGGCCATTCACATGTAACTTCCACATGCATCATATGTCACATGCATCAATTGTCTCCTGCGTTACTTGCCACATACATCCTATGACACCTAGTCCTATACTATTCTTTTCAAGGGAGAGATTTCTCTATTATTTTTTCAACCTAAATTATCTCGAAATCAAGTTCATTATAAATGGTATTTATTCAAATGAATCCATGGGCTATTTTCATCATTTAGCTCTTACAAGGGGAAACCACCATCATTAATCGCAATTGCCCACTGTCTAAACATAGTTAATTAATATATATATACACATGTGTTTTGCTTCTCTTTTAAGAGGGAATTGCTCATCATTTGGAACATCAATTTGTGTCACCTGCTCAATCCGATATAAATGGTGTGCATAGCGTGGGTCATGTCTAGTCTATATCTGATATAACATGATACTATAATTATAGAAATGAGATTGGTGTCACTTTAGGTCCCTTCCAATTTTACTATTATTTAAGGATTCTCCTACTAATAAAAAGTATGGCAGAGGAGTGAAGTCTCACTTTGGTAGAGTGCTCCTTCTCTAACCAACACGCGCCCCACCTTTAACGGTTATATAATATTCTCTTCATCAACATGTCGTACCATCCCCAATTTTTATCACCATTCTCTTCTTATTTTTAAGAGTTTAAGTTACAAAGGACATAAAAATAAGCATAATGTTAACATAACACGCGCGTAGCATGTGTATAGATTATTGTGGACATTAAGCAAAGTCCATTTACAAAAATAATACCATTTCTAGGTTGAATTTTGCTTTTACGAGTTACAAATGCATTTTCTTGAACAGGCCGGGTGAGGGGCACTACTGGCTTGAAATTACTCTAGAAGTGCATGTTAATAGATGAGTACTAATTTCTAATTTCTAATCCACCTCTTGAGAAGCATGCCCATGCTAAAAACGAACGTCAATAATTTACATCAACATACCTCTAGAAAACCTATCTGAAAAAAGTGGGTACTAACGGCTACCTAAGTTCCATAATGGTGAAATACTCCATTAACTCTCATTGCCAAGTGGGACACCAACTTAATTAATTAAGTCCGACTAGACGGTTCAAACAGGAAATTATTTGCACTTAATGGTGCAAGGAATCAAACCCATATCATGATACACAAAAGCGCATTCCTTAACCACTAAATGAGCAGCGTTGGGTTGCCTCTCAAACATTTCAGCCAAATCTTTCAGAAAACTATCAACTATACCTTATATTGCTTTTGGTAAATCCTAAAGAACCTGACCATAGAATAAATTGCAAAGAAAAAATAACTCACTAGACATGTCTCCTTAGTGCCTAACTGAGCATGGCCAGGTGCCCGCTGTGATCCAGAATCGCACGCCCAACCGAGCTTGACTAGGTGCCCACTTTGATCTAGAATCGCATCTCTATGCTGTCCAAGCGATTGAGTCTTGTTGGAGGCCCAGCCACCGACCAGTAGCTTGGGCTACTTGCGATCTTTGTTATGGGCATCTCAGTCTGTTCCTCTGAACATTTACGCCAAGTCAATGTGTAGATTGAGTGGCGGCTTGATTTATTTGTGGTCAATCTCAAGATGCTAATCCAATAGAAGGTTTAAGATTTAAAATTTCGATACTTGAACGTTATCCAATACTGTCACTGATCAGCTAAGCTTTCGGGGGAAAAATAATAAAGTATTGTTGTTAATGTCAATCAAGCCGTCTGGGATTTTGTCACCATCTTCTTCCAATTAAATGATCTCCTTTAGCAACAAAGTTTAAGCGGTACTTTTGACTTATAAGATGCGAAAAGAAATGGTGCCAGTCTTGGGAAATGGACATACGTATCTTCACTTTTCTGTTTAGGTAACATAAGTAGATTTTTCCAGAAAGTTTCGTGTGGCAGAGTTTGCCAAAAGATGTTGCCCAGCATCGACAAACCTACTGTTCCATATGTTAAGACCTTAATCTAACTATAACACCATGTAAGGAAGTTAATTAGTTCATTTTTAATTGGTCTAAAGCTAGCTCTCTTCCATTTTCCGTCAAAATCTAAAATATTATTCAAATGCTAAAGGTGTATTGCTAAAGAATGATTAAACACTTAATAAAAATAGTTAACAAATTGAAAATCGGGTGCTTACTTAGCTACTTAACAAGTGACCCATGGGTACTCTTTAACATTCGTATGTTTTAAAAGGTTTCATGTATTTCCACTTTAATAAAAATCAAAGTACATGCACTACAAAATTCCAAAAAGGCGAGAGGTAAGAATTGAAGTGTTTCGGCTTGAATTTTTTAAAGTAAGAAAAAGTGTTCTTTTTATTTAAAATGTGTTGAATTTCACAAAAAAATTATCAAAATATTAAGTGTGTGTGTTTACCTGTCAACATTTATGTTTTGGGAGGGGTAAAAAGATGACAAATTGTGAAAGTATGGGGTTTAGAAAAGCAAAAGTAAAAAAATTAGAAGTCGATTCTGACACTCAATTGATTGATTTGATATGCAGGGTTTAGAGAGTAGCTTCAATTATTGGCCCCATGGCTGTTCCTCTACATGCACAAGTGCAATGTTTGAAAACTTACCGAGCTCAAAGTTCCTTTCATTTCGCCGGATGACCATAAGTGGAGACTTTAATGAATTGTTTCTTGAATTAAGATGGCTTCGATGGTTATACATTGAACCCAATATATTTTCTTCGGCAATCAATTTGCATCTATCTAAATTAGTGGTGCTGGAATTGTCACAAAACAAGCTTACTGATGATTGGGGAGGATGGAGTTCAATCATGGTAAGATAGAAAAAAGACATCTTCTATGATCTTTGCTTTGTTTTGTTTTATCGATTAAACTACTTTTTGACAGCTTTTTCTCTTTTGTATAGGCGGCAAAGCAGCTAAAAGTTCTCAACCTTTCATATAGCCAAGGGTTAAGATATACTCCTAATCTCTCGGCTTTCACAAAGTTGGAGATTCTCATCTTGTCCAATTGTTACAAACTGAAGCAAGTCGGTCCTTCTATTGGCAAACTCAAGAGCCTTGTTTCCTTGGACTTGTGTAATTGTTATAATCTGAAAGAGCTACCAGAGGAAGTGGGGGAATTGCAAGAACTTAAAGAACTCCTTTTAATTTCTATTGGCGTCACAAAGATTCCTATGTCAGTCTATTCTCTGAGGAAGCTAGAGAAACTAGCTATAGGATCTTGTCATTCATTGGTTGAA
>SMSX01007022.1:0-27935 GCA_026573535.1 Eucalyptus polybractea
CTTGTAGATGGCCTTCTTATAGGTGACTCTTGATTTGGCTTTTTTCTTGTTGTTTTTCCAGTTACGCCTTCAACTTTAATGACACCTTCGGTTGGCTTTGGTGGTGACTCTTGTGATGACCCTTCTAGTGGCCTTTGTGATGACCTTGGTGATGGATCTTGTGGTGGCCATTCAGTTGGGCCCTCTATTGGCAGCTGAGCTCTAGATTGCCTTCTTTGAACCTAAAAAAAAAAAGGCAAAGGACATCATAAATATAATATCAGGCCATATTAGAATGTAAATAAAAAATAAACTCAAATTATTGAACTGACCAGGTATTTTTTTTCTCTATTGCTGCTCAAGAACAGTCGACTTAACTGGCCTCCTAGTTACTTTAGCCAATCTTGCAGTTGGCTATCTTCTATCTTGCCTTCTTTGAACAAGCCCTTCATTTTCAGGTATAGCAAGGGCTTTGACCAATTCTTCACGTGTCATGGTGACCTTATAAAGACAAAAACATTACATACATGTTACTTATATCTATGTATATATTCATAACAAACCATAAAGCAACATAAACACAATTGTCATGACTTACTGGGTTTATTTATCGTCGATTGAAGAACAGTCGACTCACTTCGCCTTTCTGTTTCTCCTTCTCCAACTGTCCCTTCACTAGGCCCTTCGACTGGCCTCAATTATTCATGTTGCTTCTTTAATTGATAACTTTTAATATTGTATCCTGCTATGTGGCAAAGATAGCACTTTATCGGTACACTTGTCCTATTCATCCTACAGTGACATGAGTCCTCTCCCTCCGTCATTTTTCTTTTTTTCTTTGGTTTTCCCAATCTCTTCTTTAGTGGCAAAGGTTGAAGTGCTTCGCGATCTGTTGGCTCCCAGAACTTGCTACTTCTAATCGGCTGCAACATGAATTGATATGATGCAAGATATTTCGGTTTCTTATACCAATCATCAAGGTAGTCTTCTATATTATGGCCCTTCAATTGAATTGCACATATGGCATGTGCATAAGGAATTACACTTAGTTTCCATGCTCTACATGAACACTTTATCGTACCTAAATGGACAACATACTTATCGGAACCCTTCATTATCTCATATCCTTTATCCCCATTCCAAATGGGATGACAATACCTACTTGCAGCTAAGTTGTCATCCAATTTCTTAGCAATCCTAGGACCATATTGCTTAGTCCACTTTGTAGTGTCATCAATTTGTCTGTGCAGCCAAGTCATGACCAAAACTCGTATGTCTTCAAGCATTGAGATAATTGGTTTACATCTAGCATCTATTATCCTCCCATTGAATGCTTCGCAGATGTTGTTATCAATGTTATCGCACTTGAATTCCTCGCTGAAGAACGCCCTACACCAATGCTTCGGGTCTGTTTGGAACAATGCATCATAACCATCCTTTGTCAATTGAAGCATCTTTTCTTTGGCCATCCTAAAGTCAGCCATATTCGTGCTCTTTACTAGCTGCCAAAATTGTGACTGCAACTTGTCCCATTTATAGGTCTTTGCCCAATTTGCATATATGTGTCGCGCACACATTCGATGTTCAGCATAAGGCAACAGCTCAGCTATTGCGGGAACAAGTCCCTGCAATAATTGAAAATATAAAAAAATGTAAACAAATAACATGTTGATATCAAAAAGCAAACATTACCTTAAAATTTTATAAAAAGCAAACATTACATTTTGTTGGTCGCTCATGAACGCCCACCCTGCCCCATTTGTTATCTCCAAATCAGTCATCAAATTTTTTAGGAACCAGGACCAATTGTCCTTGTTCTCTACCTTCACAACAGCCCAAGCCAGGGGAAACATTTGGTTGTTTGCATCTCTTCCAATTGCAGCCAGTAATTCTCCCTTGCATAAGCCCTTCAAAAAACACCAATCCAATTCTATAATCCGTCTACAACTAGATAAAAAACCTCGTTTGCATGCATCGAAACAAACATAGAGTTTATCAAACTTCGTCCCAACATCAGGAAGTGGTCTCTCCACGACCTCAAGATACACTCTACTTCTAGGATTTTGCAGCCTACACTCCCAAGCATAGTCCCACAACTGTCCATATTCACTGATGTACTGACTAATGAGTATCTTCATCACCTTTTGCTTCGATCTTTTACATTGATTCCTAGATATATTGATGCCTACCTGCTCCTTCACCAGCATCCTGAACTGAGTACTATTCATCTGAGGCATCAGCTTAATCAATTCAAAGAAATGCTTCGATAACCATGCACTTGTTACCCTTTTATTCTCAAAATTAATGGAACAAGTATGTTCCTCTTGGTAGGCTCTAATCTGGAAAGATCCAGTTTTCCTAACAAATGCGCCATAGATCTTCCATGGACAATTTTGCTACGAACACCTAGCTCTTACAAAGGTCTTAGTGTTTCTAATGAAGTCAATGTTCCTTTGTGCAGCAATGGAGATCTTCAGTATAGCTTCCCTAAATTGTTTAGCATCATGACATTTCATACCTACCGACAAAGTGGGAGAGGCAACGGATGGATCATAAGAATGAAACTTACTTTTCCTTTTCCTTCTATGCATAGGTCCTTCATCTTCTTCAAGCTCATCCTGGGAAGTAGCATTCTCGACGCTTTCTTCATAGTCAGTCTCCTCGCCAGCAGCACCAGCATTTGTATGGCCTTCGGGTCTGTTTGGAACGTCCTCGGCTACTTGCAAAGCTGCAAACTTAGCTGTCAAAAAATCCCTTCGCTGTATTCTTGACTGTACAAGCTCCTCGTCGTCATCATCACTTATAAAATTTTCAGCAGGCAACCTTCCATCATCATCATCAGTTGATTCAGCTACTTCCCAATCTAATCCAGAGATTGTGACATCACCTATGTCATCATCACTTTGGTGAACTGCATCTGCGCTTCTCTCATGTCCATCATATCTATCCTGCCCTCCTTCGACCCTAACGTCAGTACTACCTTGAATACCATCTCCTTATTGTCCTACTTCGGCGCTCTCTCCATCATCATCTTCATCCTCACTTTCACTATTGTACTCAACAAATATTTTTACCTCTTCACCATGAAGATAATGGTATAGAACATCCCTAAGACCATTATCATCTTCTAAGCATCTCAAACCATCTCTTAAGTCTTTCCCAGGAATACAATACAGCAGCTTCTGAACTTTACAAGGAAAATAAGTGTTTATATCCCTAAGAAATCCTATATAAGATGCTTTCTTTATATCCACAAAGATGGTGCCCTCATTTCCACCCTCATACTCCCACTCATCCTCCTCAATCACAAATTCCCCATTGTAGCAAACTATGACAACGACATAATCCTTGTCATGTGCCATTACTGCACCAAGAACAAGAAAAAGAATCATTAGTTTTTGGAACCACTAGACAATTGCATATGGGAGTCCCCAAACTCTCATGGACTTTAGTAAATATAGGTCCCCACACTGACAATATGCCCCTACATGATAGCTAAAAAAGAGGTCGGTACTTTAATTATTTGCCTTCATTTCCCTTAAAATATTAACAAAAAACAGAGATCCCCACAACAAGCACAGGTCCCCACAGCAATCACAGCCCAAGCAATTTTGTCTATTGCACTAAACGTGCGATGTAAGAGAATGTACATCAACTTAAGCAAATCAAAGCATACTCTGACATCAACTTAATCAAATCACAGCCGCTGACTCCTACAAATTCCTTTAGAAGTTTAAACTAAAATTAGAACAACTAAACTTGGAAGCATTTTATGTCGCTAAAGCTAAAGAAAAACAAAGAGAAAATGAAGCACAGACAGATCACTCCAAAGTCTTAGACTATCCTAACCCATAACAAATTTGGACAAGCAAGCAATACCTTTCTCAAAGAAGACTGATGCAAGCTGCAAAGCCAATTCCAGGAAATAGCTTCACCAAAACATGCTTCAATACCCTTTCAAGTTCTTATTCCTCCTACTTGAAACTTTTTCTTAGTTTGTAACATTACCAATAAAATTCTAGCTACAATTGTTATGTTCTCATTCAAGATTTTGGATTGATAAACATACCCTATACAGCCTCACAAGCAGGGTGGTTTAAGGACATATCCTATACAGCCTCACAAGTAGGGTGGTTCAAGGACATACCCTATACAACCTCACAAGCAGAGTGATTCAAGGAATTAATTTTCTTCTCGGAGATGCATTAGTCACCTGCTTTATTAGGATGCTCTTAAGGAGATGCATAGCCAGTGACTCAACAATCAAAGCATACTCTGAAATTGGCTTGAAAGAAAAGTTCACGAAAATAATGACAAATCCAGTCTCTTTGTGTGATATCAGCAAGTTTCAATTGAAGTGTATCAACACAAATTCCATCGAAGCTGTAATAAATTAATTGAGCCCTAATAAAATAATTGAGCAAGCCCTAATAAAATAATTGAGCCCTAATTAAATAATCGAGCCCTTTCATCACAGGGGAGGGGTTGAAGGGACCAAACCTAGACGAGCGACGATGGTGAGCGGTGGCGATGACCAACGATGGTGAGCGGTGAGCAGTGACGGCAACCAACAATGGCGATTGACGACGGTGACCGATGACCAGCTCTAGGTGTGAACGGTGACGAAGAGAAGGGCCTGAGATCTACTGTGAATGCAGACGGGGAGGAACGGCGTCTAGGTCAGCGCATTATGACCTGAACGACATCGTTCAGGTCAGCGCACTCAATGTGGATGGACAACGTCATTTTTGTCGTCCACGTCGACTTTTTTTTCAAAAAAACATTTGCCACATTTGTAAAAGAAGTCGCCGGAAATCGCCGGAAAATGCCACATATGCAATTTGGTCGGATTTTGGCCGGATTGGCACTCAAATGATCCATTTTGCTCCGATTTTGGCACTTAAGTACAGCTTTCGTAAGTTATGGTACTTAAGTGTCCCTTTGCGCAAAGTTGTGGCACTCCAAGGGTTCGCACGTTTGAGATTAGGCCACATGAGTGTTAGAGGAATGGAGGAGCTGAGGAAGAGAGGTATTTTGTGTGGTCAAAAAATTGGAAAACTAGATTTTTGTAAGTATTGTGTTTTTGGAATATAGAAAAGGCTTAGTATCAAGATAAGAATTCACACAACAAATGTCATTTTGTATTACATTTGCTTTGATCTTCGGGGGCTTGCGAAAGTTCCATCGAAAGACCTTTGGTTCAAGGTATTCACTCACTTTCATTGATGATATTTCAAGAAAGGTTTGGGTTTATTTTCTAAAACAGAAAAGTGAAGTTTTTGTTACATTTAAATAATGGAAAACATTAATTGAGAAGCAAACTGATAAAAATATTAAATGGTTGAGAACAGATAATGGATGCAATTTTGCGGAGGTGAGTTTAATGAGTTTTATAATGTTGAAGGTATTATGAGGCAGCATACTATACTGAATACACCATAGTGAAATGGTATTGCAGAATGCATGAACAAAACCTTCTTAGAAAGGACTAAGAGCCTATTGTCTAATGTTAGTTTAGGCAAAGAGTTTTGGGCTAAAGTAGTTAATATAATTGCTTGGTTGATAAATCGTTCTCCCTGCACATCTATTAAGTGCAAGACACCTAAGGAGTTATGGTTAGGTAAAACTATCAATTATTTTTTGCTTCACATATTTGGATGTCCAGCATATGCACATATTAATGAAGGCAAATTAGAGCCTAGACTGAAAAAATGCATCTTTCTAGGTTATGCTTTTGGTGTTAAAGGTTATAGACTTTGGTGTGCTAATTCATCTAAGATTATTATTATTAGTAGAGATGTTACTTTTGATAATTTTGCGATGCTTCATCTTAAGAAAGAATCATATATTTCTCACAATATAAATCAAGAAAGTCTTGTAGAGAAAGTAGAGTTTAAAATAATTTATTCATAACCAATTCAATCGTCTTTTGATAATATTGAGTTTAATAACCTAAAGAGGAACAATATTCTATTGCCAAAGATGGACCAAGAAGGACAGTGAAGCCTATGCAAAAATATGGATTCTCAGATTTTGTTGTTTATGCTCTTTTAGTTGCAGAGTCAATATAATATAATAAGCCTAAAACCTACAAAGAAGCTATTTCTTCAAAAGATTCGACAAAGTGATTAGTTCTATGAATGAAGAGATGGAATACCTTGAAAAGAATCAAACTTAGGAGCTTGTCAAACCACCAATAGGAAAGAAAATCTTGGGCTATAAATAGGTTTTCAAAAGAAAGGAATGTATTCCTAAAGTTGATGATATTAGGTTCAAAGCTTGTATAGTTGTTAAAGGCTATAGTCAAATTAAGGGAGTTGATTTTAATAATGTCTTTTCACCTATCGTTAAACACGACTCTATTCATATTTTCTTGCATTAGTTGCCATGCATGATTTAGAGTTAGAGCAACTCAATAGGAAAACAGCCTTTTTGCATTGTGCACTTGAAAAGAAAATCTATATGGGTCAATTAGAAGGTTTTCAATTTGAAGGTAAGAAAAATCATATTTGTCTATAGAAAAAATCTATTTATGGCCCTTTACCAAAAATAAAAAATAAAATCTATATATGGCCTAAAGTAATCACCTAGACAATGGTATAAAAGATTTTATTCGTTTATGGCGCATCTTGGCTATTGTAGGGGCAAATATGATAGTTGTGTATATTTGCACAAACTTCATAATGGCTCTTTCATTTATCTTTCATCTTATATACAAAATTTGAAGGCACAGTTGAGTGTTGAATTTGAGATGAAGGATTTAGGTATAACGAAAAAAATCCTAGGCACGAAAATTCGACAAGATCGTAAAAGGGGGAAATTATATCTCTCCTAGAAAAGCTACATTGAGAAGGTATCAGATAATTTAAAATGAGCGGCAAGAGGAGTAGTTACTAATTTGGCACCTTTCATGCCAAAACGATCTAATACATTCTCAATGTAGCTTTTCTAGGAGAGATATAATTTTCCCATTTTACAATATTGTCGAATTTTCGTGCCTAAGATTTTCTTCATTATACCTAAATCCTTCACCTCAAATTCAACACTCAATTGTGCCTTCAAATTTTATATATAAGATGAAAGATAAATGAAAGAGCCATTACAAAGTTTGTGCAAATATAAACAACTATCATATTTGCCCCTACAGTAGCCAAGATGCACCATAAATGAATCAAACTTTTATAGAATTGTCTAAGTGATTACTTTAGGCCATATATATATTTCTATAGACAAATATGATTTTTCTTACCTCTCAAGTTTGAACTCGAAAAAGAAAGTTTTTTTTTTTAATTCAAATAGATTTTCTATTTTGAATGGGTTTCCTGATTTAATGGTTTTCCTAGTTGTTGAAGGTTTCCTAAAAGGAGGTTTCCTACTTTGAATTTGATTCTTGCCTATATACAAAAAGTTAGGACAGAAAGAGTCCAAGCTTTTCAAAACCACCTTTTATAATACTTATTTTCTATTGTCATTGCGCCCCCGAAAAGGAGAAATTTTTGTGCTACTATCAAATAAAATTCTATTCCATAAGCAAAAATTTTGTGTCGTTATCAAATACAAATTTTTATTCAAAAACTCATTCAGAAATAGAAATATAAAAATATATTTCTCTTTCAAAAATTAATCTCAGGCCAAAATAATTATCATTCGCGCCTCAAGTGTTCACCCTCTCCCCCTGAGATGCTGGCTCGACGTATGCACGAAGACCTCCAAAAACAAATTGAGTATCTCAAGTATGAAAGGGGACGAAGCACAAGCCAATGCTTCCAATTTGGCCCTTCTAGAGCAAGCGGCTTTGTCAAACCTTTAGAATGTGTTAGCATGCCTAGATTGCAATTCTCTTTCAAAGCTGGACGTATGAACTTCTCATAAAATATGACTTTCGTTGAAGGATTTCATGATGTTATTGGATTCCCTTCCGCCCTAAGATCAATTTTGGTGGCAGTGGAGTTAATTGTGCATTTTTCTTGCCCTAATCTCTTCATTTTGGGGTTGACATGGGGCGAGGTTTTTAAACTCATTCCACGTGATGCTGGGGTGAGGCATTTTAAATCTACCAATGCCCTCTATTTCGTCGCGCGAGTCACTTAAAATAAGCGTACTTCATCGGCGGTCAGCATTTTGAATGTACGGCTAGATTTGGGATACTTTGAGACATCTAGCGCAGTATTGGGGACAGTTTGGGGAAAAAAGGTACGGAAGGGACTTTGAAAATCTACATGCAATCCAGGGGGAAAATTCGAGATTTTTGGTAGAGTTTTCCCAAAACGACCCCAATTTTGGAAAGGTGTGTTGCAGTTAGTATAAAACAATTTGAAAGCACTTCATAATTACAGTGCCTTCCAAGCTGTACTATCTCTCACAATTTATGGTGCTATAACTTTAGAACATGTACTACTGAAGTTTAAAAGTCCAAACACTCCAGCTAGAATTTAGTCACGGTTCAATCGAGAAGGCTTTCAAGATAAATTGAAAATGCTAATTACAGCTGCTCTTAAAGAAATTATTACGCCTAAAGTTGACTTGCGGAAAAGTGGTTGGATGATGGTGATGGCTGAACTCCCTCTGAATTGGGTAGTTCCATTGGGTTTAGTAGCTTAAATCAATTAAAATCCTAACATATAATCGGGTTTGTGCAAACATTGGGTTAAATTGATGAAGAAACTTATATGAGAGGCTGCTTTGTGGGGATACTTGTCTAAAAAGTGCTAAACTTATTATATGATCGTCAATTCAATCTTAAATTTTTCAATTATGTTGATTTAATTATAAACATATTGCATGATAGCCGATTTAATTATAAATCTTACAATTATGCCAATTTAGTCCTAAACATTTTTAACGATTTGTTAATGTAGTCATTCCAAGTAAATTTAGGCAGAAATCGCCAAAGGAATACAATGGCAAATTGTCAAAAGATTTAAAACTAGATCGACACAATTGAAATGTTTAGCATTAAATTGACCACCATATAATTGATTTGGAACTTTTTGGACAATTTTTTCTTGCTTTATGATCTTTTTAGAATAATTCTGAAATTTTCTTCTAGAAGAAATTATCACGATTGAAGTGGTCACTTGAATCATTTCGCAAAAGAGGTGCGTTTCACTGTAAAACTAGAATTAGCAGGTGTAATCATTAATGAAAATTTTGACATAACTGAGGTGGGGCTTGAACAAAATGTCAGCTTAATCATTGAAATAAAGAAAATTGGAATTCTGGACATGATTGCTAAAAATTAAAATAAATATAGTAACTTTGGAAAATACTTGAATTGGAGAACTAAAACTTATGGCCAAACCTTACTTTATCAAGAGAAAAACTATATCTGTATTATAAGAAAACTCTACATTTGTGGAAACCTAAGTACGAAGAATCGAGATTAACGCCCTAACTTGCGGTTGGCGATGTATAACCCCTATAAAAGTTTCTTGAAGAGCTGGCAAAACGTAAAAGTCAACACCTTTAAAAGTTCTACCCAAAAAATATATATAAATCATAAAATTAATCATTTATATTACTTGCATGCTTTCATTATATATATTATGAAAATATTTTCTCATTGATATATATATATATATTTCATTTAATTTTTATAAAATAAACGGATTATAAAATTAGCAATTCTCGCCCATTTGCACTTGCACAGTGTTTGCTAGTGCAGACAGGATCATCACCGAGAGGTGTCCGGACCTTCTAGAAAAGGACCGGTGCAGTGACTATCTGACCGGCCGCCGTCTGGATCCCACGGAAGTCTAAGCACGCGCTCTACCGTATTCAACTATAGCATCGATTGATTTTTTCCGCTCCTTGACTTTGACTTTGAGCGCCGGGTGACGAACGTTATAGAGAAGTTTCATTCGAGATTTGTCCTGTACTGATGCACATGGGGTCGGTTATGCACCGCACTAAAGGAAGGAAAAACAGCACTTCAAGTGGGAAAGTGTTCCGCTCCTAGGAAAAAATGAAGCTTTTTATGTGATATTCGTGTCAATCATTCGTATCGTATCATATCATTACAAATATATTTTAATGTGATTACAAAGCATGGCGTTTCAATTTAAATTGGTGAAAACATGTCAATTTGAATTAAGCTGAGTTATATATATATACCTACTCCTCTAGACTGATGTTTCTAGAGCCAATACAATAATCTCTAGGTCTATTAATTGGAACCAAATAGTTCTACAAGAACAATGGGAACTAGAAGACCAAATTCTCCTACAAGTTGTCCAGAATACAGACCCACCAACATCATACAACACCCAGAAGGGAAAGTAGCCATACGATTCCCTGGGAGATCATTTAATCTCAGAACAACTCCCAGGCTATATTATATGTGTGTGTGTGTATGTATGACAATTTCAAGTTTCTTTATATATTTGTATAGTATTATTGTGCTGTATTAGGAATCATCATTCCTCTTAATATTGTAATGGGTATAGAATACAAAGGAGCGAGCATTAGGTCCGGTTCAAGTCAAGAACCATTGAAATTTTCCTAGTGGGTTCAAATTGTGCTAGTCCCAAGTGAACCTATTCGGTTCTATGGTTTTGAGAACCTAGAATTGGCCTAGACTAGCTCTGTTCTTAGTTCTAACGGGAATGATCTCGACTAAGCCAATTCCAATTTTAAACTAGCTTTTAAAGCCTCACATATCAATAAAATGTTCTAAATTCACCAAGTAGTTCAATTCCCAATTCCTATTGGGGACTAACAATACAACTTACAGGGGGTAAATAAGTAGTTTTGGAAAATTTAATAGTCTTTCGTAGAAATTAGCTAACACTAAGTAAAGATCGGATTAGATGATCTTTCAAAGCTCGTGATCATAATGTGCACTTGTGAGAGTAAAGAGAGTAAAATAGTGGCACGCAATGATGTATATTGATTCATCTTTATTCCCAAGTTTACATTCACTTTTCAAATTAACAGCTACAAGTTGGGCTAGATTGCACTAGTAATATGCCCAAATAGTTATAGTAGGCAAGCACTAACCCTATTACAAGATAGATTGCACTAGTAATATGCCCAAATAGTTATAGTAGGCAAGCACTAACCCTATTACAAGATAGATCACACTAGTAGGACTTAGTTGCTGCTCTTACTCTTGTACATTTAATCTAAAACATAATTACTCAAACAACACGAATGCAATACTTAATGAAACACTTGAGTGAGAACAAATCGCTAGGAACATAGTTGAATGCCAATTTTTAGATAATGTTGTTCTCACTCTCTACTTGGCTTCTTAGGTCTTCTCTTCTAATCCATCTTTAATCTACCTGTTGGAGGAGGATTGGAGAAGTAAGGAGTTGTTGGAGTGAGTTGTTGCCCAGAGATGGAACTATTTATACAGTTGTTTTTCTCGAATATTTACAGTCTACCTAAGAATAGCATTTGCTATTATCCATTTGCTGCAATCTTTGACAAACCTATCAGACGATCTAGCTTCTCCATTACTAGTTTCAACTGGATTCTGCTGCTTTGCAGATCTTCAGCCACAACGGCTAGTTTGCTGACCCAACAAACTTCACCAATTATTCATGGTTGGAATAGCACCAATGACTGGATATTTACAGCTATGATATAGACATCGTCATCAACTGACCTTTAGGTCCGCTGCTACTATTTACAAAAACAGCCGTTTTTGGACTTGTTACATATTTTCATCCTCTAGATCACACCATAGATATTGCATGGTCCTTTCTATAAAAAAAAATCTGCATACATCATAGTAAACATTATATTAAGAATAGTTTGGACATCGTCAAAATCACTTGAAAATGTTCTTTCAACAATCTCCCCATTTTCTATGATGACAAAACTATCCTACAGATGTGAAAAAAAAAATATATATATCATTGATAAATTTGTGGTAAATGTAAATAAGATCTCCATAAGATATTGGGTGTAATTGGAGATATAATCTAGTTGATCTTTTTGAGTTAAAGTGAATAACTGAAGATCTACTATATAAGAACATCATCAAAGATTATGATGTTCATAGACAATGTCAGTTTAAGTTTCCTCCTGTTTTGATAATTTCTTAAATGAAAAGAGTAAAACCCTTAAGGCTCCCCTGGTGAACATATGCATAAAAGTATATATTTCACATGCGTTTCACATCAAGTCAACTCTCTCCCTTTTTGTCATCAGCAAAAAAAAATAAAAAAAGATCATAGCTTCATTGATAACAGGGCATGTTAGCACGTACTGCTAAAGGAGAAACAGGACATGATCAGCAAAAAACAAAACGTGAGCACATGAAAAACATGCAGATTTTTTTGAACGAGGGCGTTTGCATTGTTGAGAAGAGGTAAAGGGTTTTTGCAGGGTTTGCTCTTGGTCAAGGCGAACCGGATTATAGCAGTCTAGACTAATGAGCATGTGTTCGATCTTGACGAGATATCAAGTCAGGGATGACAGGGTGGTCTTGATCTCCTAGACATCTGCTTGAAGTTGGGCAAGTTCGACGGTAGGAGCTGCAACTGTTTCCGTTGGAGATGTAGATCTTTTTGGCCTTGGTGTTCGCGGAGCCTGCTTTTGTGCTTATGCCTTGGCTTTTCTTTTTTTCCTTTCTTGTTCTGCCATACCAGCGAGTCTCTCCTTGATCTTAGCAATTGCCCTTTCATTATCGCCATGTCCTATGGGGATGATTTCAACTTTCTGATTGACCCTTCCATCGGGAGTCATTTTTTAGCATCATTTTGTCCAGCGTATGCTTCCTAATGTCCACATTAACCATACTTTGAGGAGCAGCATCAGAGAAGTTGATCTTCAGGTGCTTAAATATGCAAGTGACGAGAGCACTGCAAGGCAGCTTGCCTATCTTTCTTTTTGTCATTCGGTACATGTGGTTGAAGATCACCTAGGGAAAGGAGAATTCATCAAATTTGTTAAGGATGGCCTAGATGACTCTTGCCTCATAATGAGAAATATCGTTGCTAGAGGATGTTTTGGGGTGCAGATAGAGGGTCGAAATCTTTTGAATAAAATTCATTTTCAGAGGAAACGGATTCATAGGCATAATTTCTCTAAACCACAAGAGAAATTAGGAATTTTCAACACAAAGCCGTAGAGCCTGATTTCCTTGAAAACATTGTGCTTCGCCTAAATGATTTTAGCAAGTTCATCTAATGTAACAACATAGCTCTATTTTCGAAATGTGAAAACGGATGAGTCCCTATTTGGAAAATGGATATTCAAATAAAACAAGGCCACGAGGCCAGTATGGACTTCCTCTTTCATGGAGCAAAATAATTTCAATTTTAGATTAAAAAAGATCAGAGAAAAAGATGCCACGTGCCTCAAAAAATTCAAAGTCAACAAATCTATGTGGAATTGTTCCTCTTTCATCAAAAGCATGATTTCCATTCACATGGTCTTGAGATAAAAACATTTCAGAGTTAAAGGAAGAATCGAGTTCTAAATTGACAGTAGATTCAAAGTTTTGGGATACCTAGTCATCATCATCTTCTTAAGGCATGTCACCGGATCCTTCCTCGGCTTCAGTACGTGCTTCGCTTCCTTCTAGTTGAACAATGACTGGTTTAGAGAGTGCTTCAAGCTGCTCGACAATGACTTGCTTTCCTTTGTCCTTGACAATCTCTAGAGTAAGAGGCAATCCTCTTTGGTAGAGGACTTTTGAGGTGACGTTTGAACGGCCGGTTGAGAGGGCTTTCCATCTTGAGATTCCATCATTCTTTGAAGTTATTGTGCTTGAGATTCATTCATACCTGATTTTATGAGTCGAAATACTACTGGCCAATGAACCTACATCAATGCAACGATTCCCTTAAGAAGATTGTTAGGTTGAACAGGTGCTAAGGGACATGGAGCATTTAACTTGAGAGGTGAGATATGAAGTACTGCCACTATCTCCTTTCCAAAAGGCATCTTAGATTCAGGAGTTTTTGTTTGAGGAGTCACCCCTTTAGTGAACGATGGCAATGCTGCACTTTCTATCATCGATCCTCCAGCTCATTGAGATTGGGCAACACTTTGGCTTTGTGTTGCTTTAGTTGATCCTTCTTGTTGCGCAGTGAGGTTGATATGTGAAGATTATTCTTTAGAGGACTTAGCCATCATTGCGGCAGTACAAGAATACTTTCTAGTGGATTTTTGTGACGGGCAAACTTTGGGAGCCATGGATTTTTCTAGTGGTCGAAGTAAGATGATAAGAGTGTTTAGAGAATGAAATGAATAGAGGGATTCAAGAAAGGCGGGGAGTGGTTTTAGTTTGAAAGAACTTAAGCACTATCTCCTTATATATAAGAGCAGTTTAGTTATGTTGAGGAAGCTAGCCGTTGCACAAAAATTGTAGTTTTCTTATTCAAGTTTTGCTTAGTATTTGTTTTACAACCAACAAATGCTATATATTAGAGAAATGAATACTAAAAATCCGTAGAGAATCATAGTACAAACAGTTAGGAACATTGAGAGCTAGGAATGTAACTAAAAGGAGACAGAGATTGTATTGTGGTGCTACAATGGTAAGATGTTTTAAATACTATAAATGTGTGCCTGTATTTGATGACGATCTTGATTTTTATGTGAAAAGTGACTGAAGTAAACATTACTTGGGAGATCCTCAATCTGGTGCATTGCAAATTCCAAATTCCCCTCTAATATATTAAAACACTTTTTTGTCCAGCGGCTTGGTGAAAATATCCACTAGCTGACGTTTTGATTCTATGAATTGTATACAAACATCTCTATTGCTACTATGATCTCTGACAAAATGATATTTTACCTCGATGTGCTTTGCTCTTAAGTGTAATATCGGATTCTTCGTAAGGTCAATAGCACTTGTGTTGTCGCAGAGTGTTCGAATGCTTTCCCTTTTTCTACCAAAATCATTTAGTTGTTATTTCATTCAGATGAGTTGAGCGCAACAGCTTCCGAGAGCAATATATGCAGCCTTAGTAGTAGACAGGGCAACTAAGTTTTGCTTCTATGAGAACCAAGAGATGAACATACTTCCCAATAATTGATAAGTACCTTATGTACTCTTTCTATCGATCTTGCAACCTGCAAAGTTAGTGTCCGAATATCCTAGTAGCATAAAATCTATATTTTTAGGATACCAGATTCCTAGTTTTGGAAATGATCCAATGTATTGAATGATTCGTTTAATAGCAAATAGATACCATTCTTTTGGATCAGATTAAAAACGAGTTCACAAACATGTGTTGAATAAAATATCAAGTCTAGATGCTATTAGTTATAGCAGAGAGCCTATCTTCCTTTTGTATAGCTTGGAGTCAACAAATTTACTTTTTTCATCATTGTTCAACTTGATAGAAGATGACATAGGTGTCTCTATCTTTTTGCAATCCTCTAGACCAAATTTCTTCACTATCTCTTTAGCATACTTTTCTTGATGTAAGAAGATGCCTTCAAGAGTTTACTTGATTTTAAGTCCAAGAAAGAAGTTGAGTTCACCAATCAAGCACATCTCGCACTTACTTTTCATAATGTTTACAAAATCCTTACACAAGACATCATCAGTAGCTTCAATAATAGTTCCATCTACATATATTCGAATGATGAGCAGATCTTTACCTTTCTTCTTGATAAAGAATGTAGTGTCTATCTTACCTTTCTCAAAATCATGGTCAATTAGGATGTACTTAATCTTTCATACCAAACTCTTGATGCTTGCTTGAGCCCATATAATGCCTTTTTGAGTTGATAAATGTCCTCTGGTCTACTTAGATCTTCAAATCCTAAGGGTTGCTCAACATAGATTTTTTCTTTAATATAACCATTCAGAAATACACATTTGACATCCTTTTGATATAACATGAAGTTGTGAAAGCAAGCGTATGTTAGTAAAAAGCATATGGCTTCTAGTCTAGCAACAAGAGCATAAATTTTATCGAAATCAATACCTTCCTCTTGTGAGTAACCTTTTGCAACTAACCTTGCTTTTTTACGAATTACATTACCCTTCTCATCGAATTTGTTTTAAAATACCCATTCCGTTCATATGACTGAATGATTGTTGGGTCTTGTGACTAAGATGTAGCCTATCTTGCATGGCTTCAATCCAATTTTCATCAATGATGGCTTTTTCAATTTTTTTTTTTTGGTTTTAGCGAAGATATAAGAAACAGGGAGTTCATCATGTTCTTGAGAGATGATCTAGTCTTGATTCCTTCATCTACTTTCTAGATGATTTATTCCTTTGGGAGTTCTATCTTGAATCTCCAATCCTTAGGGGTTTGCTTATGGTTTGAAGGATTTGTTGAAGATCGAGGTAGTGACTATTTGTTTATGATTGGTACAGAGTTGTTAATGGAGGGTAAAATCTCAAACTGGTATACCCATCAATTACCACATATCATCAAATTCAATGATTTGATAATAAAATTTAATGAAAACTATCAAATGATAAATTCGTTATAAATATGTCAATTTAGGATTTTTGGTATTAAAAAATTAGTTTATGATAAATTTTTCATATTAGTGTTATATTTTCATGATATTAACCCCAATAAAAAACATAGTTCACGAATTTTACCAAAAAAAAACATAGTTCACGAATGCGTTACAGCGATCCGACCAGAAAATAGACCTTTTGTTCGACAGTCAACATACCCAGCAGAGAAATCCCCCGAGAGAAAGAGTCGCCGGCGCATGGCAATCTCCTAAGTGTACATACGGACATCAATCAGCAAATATTTTTAGTATATTAGTACGTCAGTATTTTGAACGTACGAGGCAACGTTTCTGGTACGAAGAAAACTTTATTGTATATTAATACCAAGAGGTTTGGGTCGTCGGTCGTTCATCGGCCCCACAGCGACTCGGACAGAAATGCGTCATACGGGGCGGAAAAAAATTTCCAGTGGGAAACCGTGTGGTGGTGGGATTGTTTGTTTGACTCGAGCTCGCTCCGCATTTTTCCTCGCTTTCTCACTGCGTCGTCTTCTCCACGAGCCTTCGCCGTCGTTGCGGGTTGGTCTTCTCCCTTCAATTCTGTACGCCCACCTCTCCCCATCTCTCCCTCTCTCTCTCTCTCTCTCTCTCTCTCTCTCTCCATCCATCATCCCCACGTTTGACTTCCCTGTCTCTCTCACAGTATCTTCTTGCTCTTCCTTTTATCACCCCATTTCTCCATCTCTCTTTGGTCGACGGAAAGCGCCGGACCGGGCAGCAACGCGCGAAGAAGGTCGAGCTTCGGCGGCGATCAGAGGTACGTACCACCGCCACCGCCACTGATCTGGCCTCTACCTCTCTTTTTTTCTCTCCAGAATTGAGCTTCGGGCTTGACGTACGCGATTGCTTCGGTGGGTTTCTAGTGAATTCTCTCTTTTGTTCTGAGGTTAGAGTCTCGTCAGTCTGATCAGGTTAAGCCCGATTGGCCTCTCTCTCTCTCTCTCTCTCTCTCTCTCTCTCTCTCTCTCGATTCGAAATTCGTCCGCGACTGCGCTTGAGATCGAGAGCTGAGCGGTCTCGATCGCGTCTTCGCTTCGGATTCGAAATTCACCGACTGCTTCGTGGGTTGTTGACTTCGGATTGAGCTTCTTCGTTCCTCCATGTGATTCAGGGCTTTTGAGAAATCGTGAAATTGGCGTTATCCCATAGACAAGTAGTAGCAGATTGTTCTGGGCAGAGTTCAGTTCTCACCGTTTTTCTCGATTTTCGAAGTGATCTGAACAAATAAGCTTTGTCTGTTGTCATGTCGGAAATCGAGAAAATCATAAAATTCTGGTTTGGTTCATTCCTTTTTTTTCAAGTGAAGCCCTTTCTTTTCCTATTTTTAGAAAATCATAATCTTCTGCTGTTTTAAACATGTTTGGTCACCCTTGTCGAGTTTCAAACATTTAACAGTAGTGTTGAATTTTGGGTTAGGGTCATGTTTTTTTCCCCCTTTCCGTCCGTGGATCAGAGGAATCTGATTGGTGGATCGCGAATGTGACCATCCATCCGTGTTCATATCGGGTAAGATTCGCATATGACTAGTATACATAACTTTAGAAGAACTGACGATGGAACAAAACATAGTGGGATCTTGCCTAAAAGAAAATCCGATTTTTATTTTTATTTTTTTATGTGATTTGTCTTGATGATCAACCACAACAACCACCCTTAAGTTTACAGGCCTTTGTTAGTCTACCACACACAGCCCTTTCGATAAATTCAAAGTTAGGTGGATCCCACTTAATCTAATGGCCTATATGGAGAGGTCACAGAAATATCTAAGAAAGTTTCGAAGTAGGGCTCCAAATGTGCCCAAAAAAAAAAAGTTATTTTATTTTAAAGTGTATATATATACAAAATCGGTGATTTGAAAAACGCCATGTCTCTTCTATCTAAAATTGCGTTTCTTAATTCAATGAAGGAACACAGCTTTTGGAAACTTCTCATTTAAAACGAAAGCTACAGAATTTCACTTGAACCAAAGTGCCCCGTAAAATGTTTTATCAGTTTCAATTTTCTCTAAAAAATTTCTCAAGATTGTTTTCTCCTTCACGAATTAGTAGTTATTTTTCTTTTTTCTTTTTTTTAATAAATCTGTAGCTCGTCTTTATAAATTTAATCTCCGATACATTATATTCCAGTAGCATTTTGGGCATTTAATGTATTGAATTTAATGAGAGGAGTCTTTCTTTTTTTTATTTTCTGCATGAGAGTTCGAAGGATTTGCGAGTAGCAAAAGAGACTTTAGCACATGTATTATATTCAACAGAGTTTTTCTTCTATAAACAGAAGTTTAAAACTTTGGCAAAATGAAAGAAAAACATTAAGATATATCTTTAAAATCTCAATCTAATTGTAATCACCTCATTGTATCACGTAGTCTCTTATTGTAAAATGAATCCAATTATCTAATAGAGAAAAATATTACGAAATATACGTAAATCCGTTAAGATTCTTGATATGTGCTGGTATGTGCTTAGAAAGTTTCTCCGACATTAAAAAATAATAATAATACCCATATTATTTTCACTCAAGTTGAATATGTAATTATATAAAAGAAAACCTTTTTTTCTTGTGCATAAAATATTCGGAACTTTTAATGTCGTGCGGGTCCACGGGCACGAGAAACACAAAAACCAGGATTCGCTCTGGCAATTCAATGCCAGCTCCGTGGTGGGGCTGGAGCATTGACATATCCTGGCCCTCTCCGTTCAAAGGCCATCGACCAAGACAAACCCACATGCTGCCTAGAATCATCCTACCCCTATCGAGAAGATGGCGTACGTAGAGCTGAAACGATTAGATCCGCATTGAATTCGCAAGCAAAGAGGGTGACGATGCGCGCGATCGTTTTCGAACCGTGTTAGGACGCGTGCCGTGGATCGCCCTTACTGGGCGAGGAGCTTGTGCTCCGACTTATGCGTTCATTTGGGTGTGAAAGCCCGAGTGAAAATGTGATCCGTACGCCGCCCAAGCCCGTCCAAGACCAACCTTCTTGACTTTAAGATATTGGGCAGTACCAAACCCATCTTAGAATGCTTGATGTATGCAACTTTACTCCTCATTCTTTTGCTCCCTTATGTCAAACCCTTTAGGCCATATGGTAAAAAAGAGTAGAGATTGCATGTTTGAATTGGATTGTTCTTGATAGTTTCCTTTCTTTTTAGCTCAGGCCTTTCCAGTTTTCACACCAGGAGCTTTGTGTCAGCAGCTGTCTGTGGCCTTTAAATTTCCATTTGCATTCTGCATCAGCTGCATATGTTGTGCGGCCCTAGAGATTTACTCACCAGCATCTCCTTTCTCTTTGATGAGCAGCAGCCTCGTTAGGAGAACCGGCAGCACTGTTTTGTCGAAGAAATGGCGGGGACGACCCCATGGGTGACCGCTCGGCATCTCTTGCTCATCGCTGCTTTGATTGTGCTTCTAGAAATGGCCGTCGGAGATCCGAGAACCCAGACTGTCAATATGACGTGCTCGGAGGTGCGCGAGCACAACACCACCCTCTTTGTGCCCAACTTTGTGGCTACCATGGAGAACATCAGCGACCAGATGAGGACGGCTGGCTTCGGCACGGCGGTGATAGGATCAGGCCCCGACGCAAACTACGGCCTCTCTCAGTGCTATGGAGACCTCTCTTTGCTCGACTGTGTCTTGTGCTATGCGGAGGCACGTTCCTTGCTTCCGCAGTGCTACCCTTTCAATGGCGGCCGCATATACCTCGACGGCTGCTTCATGAGAGCGCAGAACTACAGCTTCTTTGAGGAGTACACGGGGCCTCAGGATCATGCGGTGTGCAATGGGACGCGGAAGGACACAACATTTAAAGATTCAGCAAGAAAGGCCGTGGCAAGTGCCGTGGCAAGGGCACCAAACAACAATGGCTACGCGCGCGCTGAGGAGGTTGTGTCGGGGAAGGCAAATGAATCGGCTTACGTGCTGGCTGACTGCTGGAGGACATTGAACGCCACTTCTTGCATGGCATGCTTGGATAAGGCGTCGGCGTCGATACTGAAGTGCTTGCCGTGGTCAGAGGGGAGGGCGCTAAACACAGGTTGCTTCATGAGGTACTCCGACACAAATTTCCTTAACAATCAACCAGGAAGTGGGAGTAAAAAAGGTAAAACTGCTTATTTAAGCGTTCTCATTTCCCTTTTGAGGATATCTATGCTTCTTTGACAAGCCAAAAGACAATAATTCAACCATGGTTTTTCACTTCCAGGAACCATAATAGTGATAACAGTTTCAGTTGTCAGTGGCCTGGTTGTCTTGGCAGTTGGAATAACAATAGCGTGCTTTGTCTGGAAGCACAAATACATTCAAAAGAAAAGAAAAGGTAAGGAGCCTCTCTGTTCGTGAATGTCCCTCTTACATGTATAGTTAAGTGTGCAAATGTCCCACAAAATGGAGGAAATGAAAAGGGACAGCACAAACCTGGTATTAAGAGAACATTATGAAGGTTTAGTTTGCTCTACTTAATGATATTTTCCTTAAGAGTTGCGTTGATTACATTTGTAAGAGGGAATTTGGAATCAGGACTAGTATGGTACTAACTGGTAAAAGGTATAGGCTATATGGATACCTGATGCATCTATTGGTCTGTCTAGGCTCTAACCATGCGGAGAAGTTTGTCAAGATACTTCACGACAGTAGCTTGAATTTCAAGTACTCTACCCTCGAGAAGGCCACGGGATCTTTCGACAGCGCCAATAAGCTCGGCCAAGGTGGATTTGGCACTGTCTATAAGGTGATTTAGCTACCTTCTCTATCTCATACTCATAGCAGTTCTTATAAGGTTCACCTAGCTGAACAGAATCAGAAAATGTTGCCAGGGAGTTCTTCCTGATGGAAGGGAGATAGCTGTGAAAAGGCTCTTCTTCAACAATAGGCATAGAGCAGCTGACTTCTACAATGAAGTGAACATTATAAGCAGTGTGGAGCACAAAAATCTGGTCAGATTGTTGGGATGTAGTTGCTCGGGACCTGAAAGCCTTCTTGTCTATGAGTTCCTCCCCAACAGGAGTCTCGACCGTTTCATTTTCGGTAATTCATTGCTACTCATACATGGAAGTGTACATAGTGACCCTTTCGGTTAAAAGAATATTTGAGTTGATGATTTTCTTCTGCCAGCACTAATCTATCCTTCTTACCCCTGAACTGACAGATGCAAACAAAGGAAAGGCATTAAACTGGGAAAAGAGAGTGGATATTATGGTTGGGACTGCAGAGGGTTTGGTATATCTTCACGAAAACTTCAAGAACAAGATAATTCACAGGGACATAAAAGCGAGTAATATCTTGTTAGACTCAAAACTCCGCGCTAAAATAGCTGATTTTGGGTTGGCCAGATCTTTCCAGGAAGATAAGAGTCACATAAGCACAGCCATTGCTGGAACATTGTAAGCACTCAGCTTTCTTTGCTACTATTAAGATGATAAACCAAGCTCCTTTAGATGTCACATATTTTAGTGTTGATGAGTCACAGCATGTTGCTTTATGCTTGTAGAGACTAATCAGGACAAGATGACTGATGATAAGGTCTCAATATTGAAGTCTAAGCATGTATCCAAATTACCGATAAATAATTGTCTATATTATTATGGTAGGGGATATATGGCTCCAGAGTACCTAGCACATGGTCAGCTTACAGAGAAAGCAGACGTCTACAGCTATGGTGTTCTCTTGCTGGAGACAGTTACAGGAAGACAGAACAACAGAAGCAAAAACGCAGAATACTCAGAGAGCCTCATCACAATTGTGAGTTCTAAAAGCTTAATGGGTTCTTAAGGCACCATTCATAAACTTGTGCCTAAACCCTTCTCATCTTAATTCTCTTCCGTGTTTGGGTGACAGGCATGGAACCATTTCCAAGCAAACAGAGTGGAGGAGCTTTTCGACCCGAACTTGATGTTACATAACCACCACAATAGAAACATCAAGAATGAGGTCTCGAGAGTCATCCATATAGGACTATTGTGCACACAAGAGGCTCCTTCTTTGCGGCCAACAATGTCCGAGGCATTGCAGATGCTAACAAAGAAGAATGAAGAACTCCCACCACCCACCAATCCCCCTTTTATAGATGAAAGGACAATGGAGCTCAATGATGCGTGTGACGACCCATCTTTTCCACTGAACCCTAAAACATCAGATTCAATTGCCACCATATCGAACAGTTCCTTCCAGCCTAGGTGAATTGTGGATATCTATTAGTGGCCAGTATCTCACCTGACTAATAAAGATACACAAAGAAGAGTCGAGATTGATATATCTAGAAAGAACCAACTATGGAGAGCAGGGGCTGGCCCTATTTGGCCTAATGACGCAAGCATCCAGATAGGGAACATAGTGGTGACCATCAGAGAAAGGGCAAGTCAACAACCAGTTGAAGCAGGAAGATCAGCACCATCTAAGTCATTTGTAGAATATCACCACTTGAAGTTGGAGGATACCTTAAATTGAAAAGAGTGCATTAAGGCAGCTTCTGCAATTTTAAAGGAAATAAAGGGTGTATATGAACATTAAATAGCTAAACTATGCAGTGTAATGTTTTGATTGCTTTGTATTGAGTCACAGACTGTACAAACCATTCCTTTCCTAGAGCTTCACCGTCATTCACTGATACCAACATATCGTCTTTCTATTCAGACTGGGCCAGGGCCACGATATAAACAGAATATAAGTACACAACCATTTACTGCAGAAATATACATTAATGAAAAAACAATAGCACACTTTTGAAGGTTGAAGAATAGATTCAAATTTAATAACGTGTCCAAAACAAAAATGCAAAAAGAAAATCTTTTTGTGTAAAGTTCTCAGGAGCTCTCCAAAGGACATTTGACAGTACATATCGGTTGCCCTAACGTGTTGCAACTAAGATCCCCATGAGGCCTCCGCTGATTTCATAATGCTTGCCATTAGAAAATCCAGATTCTAAAGCAAGTTTCTCCAACTCCTTACCTGAATCAGAACGCCAATCTTAATAAACCAAAGAACTATTGAGTGCCCTCCACTTTAAAAGAAGAAAAAGAAAAAAATTCCCTCCATCCATCTCCAAAAAATCTTCTCAATGCATGCATCAGCTGACTTATATGCTCATGAAAATGAAGCCAAAAAGAAAAAAGAAGAAAAAGAAAAAGGTTCTCCCCTAAGGGGTCTTACACAAAAGCAACTTCTTTTTGGATAACAAAGAAAAGTATTGTTCAAGTATGATTTCCCAAAAACATGACAAGAGAACTGGATAAAGTTTCACTAACTCAAAATATGAATCCATTTGTAAACCGGTATTAAGAAAAGAACTTGATGAGCTTAATAAGCCATATGAAGTAGTGGGATAAAATAGATACAAAATAAAAACCCAACACAGAACTAACCTGTTAAAAATTCGTTAATCGAGCTCTTCAAGTACTCATAGTCCTTTCCCAGTCCATAGCCAGTTGCCACGGGGACAACAATGTTGTCGATCATCCATTCCTTGTATAGCAACATTTAACAAGCAATAAGCACGTTACTGCCTGCAGCGTTGGCATTAATCTGCTAAACTTTAATGAAGAAACCCATGCCAAACAGAGAATAACTGACTTCAGTAAGAACTACATAGAGAGGGCAGAAGTTACTAGAAGTAGGCAAGTTGATATTGGCAGTAAATTAACAATGAATTCTACTCTCTTTTCACCATAGCCAACTTAAAGTTTCACTTTCTAAACCAAACTGCACAAAATTATTCCCAGCTGTGCATACCTGAAATGAGGTTGTCAATGGTTGAGTACTTTTATTGAAGTCAAGAACACATATTCTACACCCTGAAGACCCACAACGAAAAAGACAAAGAAAATTCAGACATGGTCCCATCACATTTCACTTTTCCAAAGACCTAAAGTATGAGACCTCGTTTCACAACTCGACACATCTCGCGCATAGCTTTGGGTTTATCTACCACATTCCTTAGCCCATAACCAATTGTGATTGCGTCAAAGTAACTCCCAGGAAATGGCAATTCGAGTGCATTGCCTTCCACCCACCTGCATGGCAGTTGATAAAAGGGTTATTTAAAGAACTTACAGAATCAACAAAGTTAAGAGTCTCCAATAATATTAATCATGACTCCTTGATCATCACGAATCATCTTCTGAGTAGCAGTTTCAGCATTTATGGGAGTAAAACAACTTAGCATTCCATCCCCTTCCAAAAACAAAAAAAAGAGAAAAAAAGAAAGCACCTTAGCATTTAAATAGATAATTTGTGCCATTCATGTCCCATACATTACAAAACAATGAGCACAACATTTACCAATGCTCACTCTATGTTCTTATAGCAAGCCTTCGCCCTCGAACGTTGCCGGGATGAAGCAACAGATAACTGCTCCTTGGAGAAATCAAGACCAGTGACCTACAAATAGCAAAAAGTATGCAACATGATGAAAGATTCTACTGTTGGTAATATAAACATACTGCCTTATAATTTATAGGAGCTTTTTGCACATTTCATTGCCACATATAGGTTCATCTGCAAAAGCAAGAAGAACAGGACTTTTGTACCACACAACATGGTTTAACAGCAAGCAAACATGTCTATGGAAAGAAAAAATACCATCTGCAGACCAATAAATATTCTTGACAAGCAAAACATGTGATACTCCTGAGAACAACTTTGAATGCGAAATTTTTACAACACAACAATGGTGACCACTAGTTTGCTAGATGATGACTACCTCCAGACTGAACGCCTTCTTGTGGAGCAAGATTTCATAAAGGTAAGTCTAGCTGATGCTGCTAAAGAGTCATAGTCGATGATAAATTGAAGATTCTCTATTTTTTCAATACTACTAAGGGACACAATGAGAATTGTAATGATCTCCCCTTCAAGATTCCCACTTTCTCAACATAATAATCCCCATAACAGATGGTTAAGATCCAGCATAAAAGCTAAAGGTGCATCACACATAGAAGATCAGCCAAAACTACAATTTTGCAGACACCATTTTCACTCTTGACTCAATAAAGCTTGGACAATAAAGCTAATGGCCCATCTCCAAATTCTCTATCATGCCACCAAGTTACTCACAAGCTAGAAAAATGGCATCTGCCTGTCTCACTGACCAATTCTATCTCAGGATATTCTAAGAAAAATCAGTGCTATAACTGGTTTTGGAACCCCTCAGAAGATAACAAATGAAATACAAGCACTTCCACGCGACACTAACGTCAATTTTGAAACTATACTCAGTGTTTAGCACATAATTGTCAAATTCATACACGTCAATCATGGTGAACAGATAAATTTCTAATAGACAAGAATTTTCACATTAACACAACCACTCGAGGAAAACAAAGAGCTGGTCTTGCAAAGTGAAAGGCGGAGATGGAGAGGAAGGGCCGACCCTGCCATGGGGACCAACTTTCTCAGACAAGAGGAACGCCAAATCGCCACTCCCACAGCACAAATCCAACACACAATCACCCATCTTCGCCCTGCTCCACAAGCTTAAATATCTCAATAAAGATCCTCTAACTCGAGAACCCAAAAAAAAATCACTCGACCCATATGAAAGAACAAATTACCCGCTCCACGACACGGCCATACGCTTCCAAATCCGATGCTGACCCAAGCTCAACAGGTCATTCAACTGCATTTCGAACCAGAAGAGAAAAATTAAAGTGACGTGCTCTATAATAGGAAAGAAAAAGGGAAACGAGAACGAAGGGAGGGGAGGGCGAAGGCAATGCGGATGAGCACGTTATCGTAGACCGGAGCAATCCGGCCGAACAGGGCCTGGCGTTCACTTGAGCACCGGGTCGCGCCGCGAGGGCGCCGGTCACGGTTCAGGCGACCGCCGTGAAGACAGAGAACGGGGAAATGAAGAGATGAAGCCATTTCTCCTCCCTAGGCTGCTCCGAAGGGGAAATTATCCTGGCCCAGGCGATTGATATTTATATATTATATTAGGGACATTATATTAAAAAAAAAATCAAATTCTTGCTAAAAAAAAAGACCAATATGTATAATATCGTAAAAACTAATGCAATTTAAAGTAGTTATTTTCGAATCTTTAAGTAATCAGTTAGTTCAAAAACTCAATATATGCCTTAGGAAATAATTAGACTTATCTTTTGAACAATTATGCAAGTTATGATTGAACAATTATCGTTTTTGTTGACACATAAATTTTAATTCATTAACTTATCATTCATTTCATAAGAAAAATTAGAAATCGAACTCAACTGCTACACAAAAATATCAATTATGCATTTGCATTTAGGTACTAATAGCATTTAGGACAACCGCATCAAGTATGTTGCAAGAGGCTAGATTTGGACTCATCAAGTGGCTTGAAATGGGGAACGAGCTTAAATTTTTAAGTTTGGCATGAGAGATGAACTTAAAATCAAGTTTCCCACTTGTATTGAACATCAAAATTGTTAGACTAGCAAGATCATAGGAACTACCATATTGTGGGAGCTCCCATATGATGGGAGCATGTCTTAAATCTAGGAAGAGTATATCCTATTTCCAAACTTATTTTTTGAACTTTGTCTTAATTTCGAGATGATGGGAGCTTGTTTTCCAACATCTTTGGAATCTTATCCAAATCTAACATCCTAGGATCATGTCTTAACACTAATTTTTTTTTGTCCTAATTCCAACATCCTAAGACCATGTATCAAATCTGACATATTTTGTCCTAGTTCTCAGTCCTTAGATTACATCCTAATTCTAACATCGTTGTCTTAATCCAACTTTTTTGTCCTAATTCCAACATCTTTAGGGCATGTCCTAATTCTAAAATCTTCATCTTTGTTGACACTTGATTTTTAGTCAATGATCATTAAAAGGTAAAAAAATTGAAATTTAGATTTTTGATCGCAACGGAGCCCTAGCCCTTGATCAGAAAGTGTCTTTTTTCATTCATTTATTTTGCATTGTCATTTTTAAGCAATTTCTAGCTCATTTTCAAGAAAAATCTGAAAAGTCAAATGGCTGATTTTTAAGTTGACTTTTTGATCGACCCTTTAACCAAAAGTCAACATCAATCAACCCCACGTCAAAAAGTTGACTTTTTACCCAAAAAATTCCATTTAGCTTTAATTTCACATTTGTTGAATAAATTTCTAGAAAATTCAAAAAATTGACCAAAAAATCGATATTTTAGGAAAAGTCAACTAAATTATTGACTTTTCGTCAAACCTTTGACCCAAAAAAATAAAAAATAATAAAAAAGCACAAATACATTTCTTTTAATGCCAATTTGACTTTTATGTCAAAAATTTCACAAAATTCGATTAAGAACCTTCATTCCTAAATTTTTTAGTTTTAGGTTCTAAATCGACCAAAAATAAATTTACTTTTGTTCTAGTCATAATTAGGTGTAATTTCTTCTTTAACATTTGGTTTAGGAACTATCTGAAATTTGCTTGATCATTCAATTTCGCAATTTATTGAGTCAAAACACGAATTGTTGTTTTGAGCTCTAATTAGGGGACCAAAATCGATCATTCATAACTTACCAATGAACAATTGTTTCTCAC
>SMSX01007023.1:0-24751 GCA_026573535.1 Eucalyptus polybractea
GGTCTCCCTTCAATAATTATCACCCGCATATTTTGTCGCCTTCCCCACTCTCTCTCTCTCATCCATCCCACTAAAACCAAACACCATTGTCTTTTTCCTCTTCTCCTTTTCATTTTTTGTGGGTGAGATTGCAATGCGTCCATCTTCTTGTCGAGTGCTGTAGTGGAAGTGGCCTGATAAGGATGAGGAGTAAATTCCTGGGCACCGCCTGATGATGTTCTGCGTGGACATTACCGGAAGTGCAACGTGGAGGTTGGGAGTTGAAATTGATTAGGTTGATGTCAACCTTTGACAGGGAGCACCGGATCTATCAGAATTTGGGGACGTGAGCGATTTGACGTTCGGGCTGGGACCTGATAAACCACCAACAAGTACAATAATTAAGCAGGAATTTCAGCGCAATATCATTTATCAGATGAGCCCTCTCGAGGTATCCCCCACCTCTTTTACGTTTCGACTAACGTGTGGTTTCGGTGCAGCTACGTCGAACCGATCACCAATGACTCGGGTGCAGTTCGAGTTCATAATTGAGGATGTGAGGCACGTCACGAGCGGCCTTCGGTAGTGCCACGTTTGATTAGAAAGCGATTGATTGACTTGGTCTTATACGGCGACGATTGCAGGACTCGACGCTGGCCGCGATGCTGGTGAAGCCGGGGCCGATCACAGCGCTGCTGACAGCGAAATTCCCCAAGGAGGACGACGAGGGCGTGGAGAGCGTGAGGCGAGTGTTCATAAAGACGGCGCAGGATCGGGTGGTGAAGCCGGAGCAGCAGGACGCGATGATCGCGAGGTGGGCGCCGGTCGAAGTGTTCACGTTGGACAGCGACCACAGCCCTTTCTTCTCCGCCCCGTTCTTGCTCTTCGGATTGCTCGTCAAAGTCGCCGCTTCTCGTGGATGAATGAATGAGCGAACGAACAATCTTTGGGGTCTTGATTTTGGCGGGATCAAGTCTGCGTTCTTGTTATCTCAAAGCTATTTTTTCTGGAACTATTGCTCTCGAATAAGAATTGGTGCATGTAATAATGAAAGATCTCTATTCTGTAAACGACGGATAGATTTAAATAAAATGATTATTTACAATTTTTTTGCGCAGAAGAGTATCAATGGCCTATTAGCTCAGTTGGTTAGAGCGTCGTGCTAATAACGCGAAGGTCGCAGGTTCGAGACCTGCATGGGCCACTTTTCCCTTTTTATTTTTTCCCTATCTTTTATCCTCTTTTGGCTTAAGGTATGTATAGATGGCTCTCTTTCATTACATTCATCATTTATCATTTGAGAGGACCACAAAGGAGTTGAAGGAAGAAGAAGAAGATCATGGTCTCCTCTGTGGTAATTCTCGGCTCGACCTACTACTACTTTCTTTTGATTAGACAGTTTGATTTCCAAAAGGTTACAGATGCATGCTCGGGCCATTCTACGGTCTCTTAATCACCGTGAAGTCGCTCCTCCCCATCGCAGCGTGTTCAAGACACGAGCAGCTTCGATGCCGGGAGAATCCTACCGAGAGATGCGTTTGCAAGTAGAGATGCAGTGTCCGGTTTACATGAATCTGTAGTCAATTGGTTCGAAGCATTCATCTGAGAATGCAGTTGGGTCGAGTTTAGGCTGACTAAACTATCACGAAAAGTGCTTACTTTGAAACCAGAGTGCTTCTTCCGGGAAATTCTGCATGCTGGAGAATGCCGAGATGCCAAAGGAAGATGCGAATGACGAGTGATTCACTCACCAGGCTAATCATAGCTGAATACCGGACCGACGAAAATCACAACAAAAGTTTGAAAATTGAGTTTCAAGAAACAGTATCTCAGTTCTCCCTGTCCATGTAGGTCAAACCAATGATTACCTCACGAGACAAGCGAGAACGTTGATAAGATGTTTATTTCCGGCGGATAGCTTCGCCCGCTCAAAAGAAATGAAAGACCTCATCAGAAAACACACGAAAGGCGATTACAATGCCTCAGGCCTCCTGTGCGATCCTACTGTATAAATCAACCAGAAAGTCTTTATGAACAATCACTCTCGGCCAGCCTTCTCGAGCTTCTCCATTTCTTCGCGATGCTTCTTCTCTGCCTCCTGGAGCTCTCTTTCGGCATCCTCCTCTTCCTCAATTTCATCAAGATCATCAAATTCCTTGGTTGCCGCCATTGCTTTTAAAACCGGATCTCTCAGTTCAGATATCAAACCACCACCAACCTTGTATTCTTCTTCGTCGCCAATCAGATATAATCGCTGGTCGGGTCCTGTTGACATCGGAACATCGACGGCCAACAACTTATAATCATACTGCAAATAAGCATGAGATCTATGTCAGGTAGCACGATTAGACTGCTATTTAATTCCCTCACAAATTTTTAAGGAGATAAAGAGTCTCAATACTAACACTAAACTATTCATTTTTTTTTTTTTTTGGGGGTAAGGTAAGCAATATATTGACTTTTAACCAAAACTATAAAGCAGGGGACTAAACTATTCATTTATCTTCACACAAAAAGGGAAAATGAAAATTAGACTGCTTCCCAGCAACATTGGCATTTTCTGCTCCGGATGGAAAAAAAAAGCATGTGGAATTTGTTATTCTATTCCTCATCGTACATACAAGTTTTAAACTATCCAGAACTCCTTAAATGAGAGTGACTGGAAACTTGATCAGCCTAGTCTAGTCAGATTTTGCACTGTCTCAAATAGCCCCACCCTACTGAGAAGCCAGGAACCAAAAGTGCTGAGAGCAACGCAGTAGCACAAATTTGAATGCTATATTTTCTTTTTGGTTGGACAATTTGAATGCTAAATTGAGAAGCCACGCGTCATGATCGAAACTTGAATTAGGCATGCACGGTAGCATCAGGCCCCCTTTATTCTCACGTACATTTCTGTGTAATTTGAGTTATGAAATCTCATTTATTCTTAAGCAACAGGATTCATCCTTACCTCATAAATAAATCAAAATAAAACAAACTACTAAATGAAAGAGGTTTTAAAAACAGAGACTCAGTAATTTATCTTTGAGAAAAACATAAGCTTTTGAGAAAAATTACGACAAAAGCAAGTTTACTATGTGAAGCAGACAGGTCTAATTAACAGCAAGATGCTGTCAAATGCTGACACATAGCAGGAAAGGAAAGTAAACTCAAGCTAACATCAAAATTATGCTCAAACACTTGGAGGCCAGTAGGTATAGGTGCAAACCTGGCCCTTTTTCTTTTTCACTTCAACGCTGACTAGGCCCCTTCTTTCAGAACCGCGTATAGGGAATATGAGAAAACACCGCTTGCTTCTGAGCCTGGGTTTGAACTTTTTGAAGGTGACACTGCCGCCAGACATCACGTAAGCTCTTAATTCTGATCCAGTAAGAGGGGCCCCCATTACCTCAAGAATTCCAGCATGTGTATTCAGCTTCCTCATGGCCATTCTATAAATTCTATCTGGATTAATTGTAAATCTTGCACGGACATACAGGCCCTTAAACACAAAAGTAAAAAGTCATAATCAGCAAAATGGGACAAGATTAACTGCGGTGGTATAATCTGCCAAAATTACACTATTACGGGAAGGAGGGGTTTCCTCATGTAGACATTGACAAAACCCATGATGCGCAATCAAAGAATGCTCAGATTATATCCAATTCTAGGTAACCATGACAGACAGACATGAATTACTTTAAGGTTTTATGACTGGGAAGTAATTGGTGATAATATTCTAGATTGATCATATTGGTAAAAAGGAATTAGCAAAACAGTGTTTGGAATTATGGGGCCCAGAACCACATGGTTATTAGCCTGTTACAAGCCCTTCAAAATCCCAAACTAGGCTTGCTGATGGTACTGTGTTCTGTTCACAATGACAGTTGCCTGCTTCATATAGCAAACTCAGATAATCATGACTTGGCAAGCCTGCCTAGCCAACATCTTTCGCCCCATAACTGGAAGGAATTCATTGGGCCAATAGAGAAACTCATGGCCTCAAGATTTTTTGTAGAACCCACAAGAAACTGTACAAAGAAGTCACCTTGGAGAATTGAGAACTTGAAAGACTGATATACCAGACAGTATTCCACTTACAGTCACTCCCCATTCACTTAACTAAAAGCCAGACCAGCGGCAGAACCTGCACTGTAGCAGAATGCCACATTGCAAATGAAGCTGCTAATTTAAAAACCAAAGACATTTGGCAAACTCACAGTCATCAGGAAATCCAAGGTCCTTGCCTTGCTTATAACAATTGTTGGTTGGATAATCAACCTCGCGCTCCCATACCAGTTGAGAAAATGGTAAGCATTTAGTGGTGACACACTCATCCAAATGCCGTCCTCCTAACCGTAAGGTCTCGCTCTTATCATGGCCTTTACATACAGAGGGCGGACTAAAATTTAAGAATACTGCAATCACCGAGACAGAAATGCTGAGCACAGGCCTTCAATCATTCCCAATACAGTTGTACACCTCTCTAGCCAATAGAAACGACTACATTACACGGATAAATGAACAAAGTAGGAAATTCACGAACTCACAGCAAAGGCGACAATAGCGGAGGAAAGGGCGAGGAACCCGTACTTGCCATCCCCTCGGAGATCCCGACGAAGGTATTAGCAATTCCAAACATGATCCTCCACAACAAGGCGCACACCAACACAGCCACAGCCCCCACGAGGACCAAGTAATTGCTCCTCAAGAACGACTCCACTTGCAGCCCAATGGCCTCCCGGTATTTGCTAAACGTAGAAAGAACCGACATTGTCGGCTTCTCGAAAACCTTCTTCGCGAAGCCCCCATTCCCGGAGCTTTGGAACGAGAAATGCCTGACCCCATAGCAATTCAATCTCAACGGACCGAGTCCCGTCGGCGAGAAGCTCCTCGACGAAGCCTGGCCAGCCCTAGGAGGGAGCACCTCGGACGCGGCGAGATTACCGAACGCTCTAGACTGGCACGAATTCCGCGCGGTGCCGGCGGCCGAGCTCGGCGGATAGGAGAGAGGAAACGGGCGGGGGAGAGAAGAAGGAGGGGGCGACGAGGAGCCGGCGGCGGCGGCGGGATCGACGGCCGCGGTGGCGAAGTGGGAGGAGGAATGCGCGCCGGCGGGGGACGATTTCGGGAGGTGGAGCTGGTGGCGGTGGCGATGCAATCTCAGAACGCCTTGCAGCAATCGCGAGGAGGGCTGTGACATCGTAGTAGGCGATTTGTACGGAATCGGAGCTCGAACGCCGCTGCTTCGATGCAGAATTGAAGGACGCGAATTTCGCCGGAGACTTGCGGGATCGGAGGAGGAAAGGAGGGTCGTTGAAGCAAGGGAAAAGCTCCTGCCGGAGGGAAGCTGGAGCGCAGTCGATAGCTTGACGTTGTACGGTGCAGTCAGCGGTGAGGGAAGACGACGATGACCATCCTTTGATCTCGTCTTCTCCGATTCGATCTATGGGTTTGGCCCAGAAGAGGCCCAAGCCCAAGTTTGAATTCTCAAGCATCCAAAATAGGGGCGGGCAACTCTAGCTTCCGCACATATTCCATTTAGAATATAAAATCGACCCATCGCAAGATAGATTTCACGGTTTACTTAGGTTCCACCTTTATTATAAATCAAATAATTGCAGTGGATCATCTTTTTTAGTGATTTACATTTACTACTAATACACTAATAATGACTTATTTTTAAACACATGAAAAATATAAAATATTAATAAAGTAAAAGTCTTCATCATAATATGGAAGCTCAAACGAGTAGTTCTATATTATACACTTATTATCGGACGTCATGGAACATCACATGATTGCGTGAAAACATAAACTAAGAAAAACACAAACTTATTATAGGTTTAAGTTCTGGGTTCTAAATTCAAGTCGAACTTACCAATAAAAAAAGGTTATTTAATTTTTTGAATTTGAAATCTACCTTGCATATTTTGAAATTTAGAACCGGACAAGTTCCAACGTGGTCTGGTTCTTCGGTTTCACGTTCTAATATGGAACTATGCTCATTCCTAATTCAAAATGGGCTACTGCTCTCTCTTGTGCTTCAACTGCTAAAAGCAAGCATAAGGAATTCATCTTTTGACGGCCGCTAAATTAAGTTCCCTTTTGGGTGAAGGAAATATGATTGTCTTACCAATAGTGGAGACCAATGAGGAGAAGTTCGGCTTATTCTTTTGCCTTTGTTATTTTTCTTTGCACGAACCCAAGAAGTAAGTTTTGGCAGGTCAAGGAGACCTCCGCATGCCAATTGCTACAAGCTCAATGTAGATGCAAGTTTTTGGCAAAAACACTAGAAGTACCGGTCTCAAAGAGCAATTGGAAAGCAAAGCCCTTCCTTCCAATCCAAGCGTCCTGCTTAGATGAGAACCTGATGTGTTAGAAGTTCAAAAAGTGCATCAGAGTGACAGAGAGAAGCTCATCAACCATGAAACGAGGAGTCCGGCTCCTCATGCTAACGCACGCTTTGATTTCATGTGATTTGTTTGCATGGATGGAAAGATCGACGCACCCCGCGAGGCAAAGTCAATTGACAAGTATGACGACGAAGAGACTTGGCCACAAATAGATCATAAACCAGCAGCTTCAACGTTGCGTTTTAGGTCTAAAAGCTTGAATTTGGTAGCTCCTCTGATGCTTAATCTCGTTTCGTAAACAAGTGAATTAGAACTGCTGCAAAGGCACGGCAATTGCAAATTCGCCGGTTCAAACATGACAGGAAATTGAGGATAGACACAGCCTTATTGCCTTTTTAGCAAACGTGAGTGAACACAAAATTGGAGTAACCTATCTAGTTTTGAATCCGTTTGCCTGCTTCCCTACCCGTCACCTCATGATTCAAGAGTTGGAGGCCTGCGTTGTTGAGGCCCATTTAAATTTGTCCGTACTAGCACTCAATAACACGGAAGAGACGTCAAGTAGAAATCACATTTTGGCTGAAAAGAGAGAGAGAGCAGAACGCAAAGTTCAGCCCGAAAGATACAGTAGAAAGAGTGGTGTTTTGAGAAATAGACCCCGCAGAATGCTAATTACATTACATGACTAAGCAAACTCATGGAAGGGAAGAGATCATACGAGCAAAAGTTCTAAACAAACCCAAAATAAGAAACTAAAGGCAAAGGAGAGAGCACAAGATTGCTTATTTCTTACATACTTCTTGACAATCTCAGTCTCTTCAACTTGGCTACCTTCACTACTATAGTCACATATGTCTTGTGTGCTGCTTGATCCACAAAGCTGAAATATGCTCATCTCCAATCCTTCTTGAATTGCAAAACTCCGAAAAAGCCCCATAACCCAATCGCAAATCCAAGCATTATGACCGCATAGAACAACGTCCGATCAAGCTTATCCTCTTCATGTGTATCTTTAGGGTGAGGGACTTTCTGTGGTTGAGGCGTCTCGGCGCTAAGGCATTTCTTTCTCAAAAGATCACCACATAGTAGAGGATTGCTAGCATAAATGGAAGGATCGTCAAGTGTTTGGATTTGATTCCCTTTTGGAATCTGCCCCATAAGATTGTTTTGTGACAGGTTGAGGTGGGCTAGGGATGTTAATGCTGAAATGCCCTGTGGAATTATCCCTGAGAGATGGTTGTTTGAAAGATCCAAAGACTCGAGCAGCCTCATATTCCCAATGCCAATGGGAATATCTCCAGAGAGATGGTTGTGAGACAAGTTCAAGCCATGCAATCCTGAGAGGAAAGAAAGTTCTTCGGGGATTGATCCATTCAAAAAGTTGCTAGAGAGATCTAAATTGACCACAAGTTGCAAAGCAATTTTGGTGTACTCGTTATATCTTCCCTTTAAGATCTCAACCACATGCTCTCGACCCCAAACCATATGATAGCCTTCGAATGGCAAGGAAATTATATCTTGTATAGGAGCGACAGCCACAGATCCAAATGAATTGGTTTGATTCAAGTTGATCATGCCGCTCATGTTGCCAAGACAATGTGGGATCATTCCCGTCAAATTGTTCATTGCCATGTCTAATATTCTCAATTTTGATAGTGAGCAAAGCTGTGGAGGGATGCTGCCAACAAACCTATTCTCTCGTAGCCTTAGGATCAACAAGGAGTGAAAGCTTTCATCAAACCATGTGGGAATGCTTCCAGACAAATTATTCTCTCCAAGGTCTAAAATTCCTAGACTTGTGCAATAATCTAAACCTTGAGGAAGCTCCCCATTGAGACGGTTTCCGTTCAAGTGTAGGGTAGTAAGGCGGGGCAGTGATCCAAGTGAGCTGGGAATTACTCCGAACAACTTATTGAATGACAAAGTCAAGAATGATAAAGAATCCTTCTAACAGTCTGGAATACTACCAGATAGGCTATTACTGGCAAGATTTAAATCAATCAACTCCATGTCGCATAATGATGACGGCAGAGTACCACCGATTAGGTTGTCATTGAGATACATAGTACGTACCTGGTACATAGTACCAATATCTGTTGGAAGAGAACCGGAGATCAAGTTGTGGGAGAAATCTAAATAGGAACAATTAATTGACATGTTGTGCAAGGAGCCGGTAATCTGATTATAAGATAGATCGAGCCAAGAAAACGTCAAGTTGGTTGACAATTTTGGCAAGATCCCAGTAATCTGATTGTAAGATAGATCGAGTCCATAAAATGTCCAGTTGACTAACCATTCTGGCAATGGCCCAATAATTTGATTGTAAGATAGATCAAGCTCGAAAAATATCAAGTTGGCCGACCATTCTGGCAAGGGTCCAGTAATCTGATTGTAAGACAGATTGAGGTAAGAAAATGTCAAGTTGGCTAACCATTCTGGCAAGGGCCCAGTAATTTGATTGTAAGATAGATCGAGCTTGGAAAACGTCAAGTTGAATAACCAATTCGGAAAGGGCCCAAAAAGGGAAGCATTGGAGAGTCTGATTAGTGTGGCGTTCACTTGTGTCTGAATCCATTGGGGAACTTTAGCTTCAAATTTACAAGAGCTCATCAAAATAATTTCCAGTTGGAAAGGGGGTATCCAGCTAGGTTTTGCCTTAAAACTCAAGTTATTATTGTCATTGATGCTATACTCCTTGAGCCTTGACAAATTAGAAAAATGGATTTCGGTAATCACACCTTCTAAATGATTATTGTAAAGAAGCAACTCTTGCAAGGCCCCTAGTTTCCCTAATGACTTAGGAATATGCCCCACCAATTCATTATAAGAAAGATCTAACGATCTCATCGATGACAATTGACCTAGTGATGGTGGAATGGTCCCATTCAATCCATTATCCGAAAGATCTAGTGTTTCCAAGTTTGACAATGATCCAATGACACTAGGGATTGGACCGGAGAAGAAATTGTCAAAAAGCATGATACTTTTTAAGTTTGTGAAGTGCTCCAACCAGTTGGGTAGAGCAACCTTAAGATGATTTTCACATATCTCTAGACTCTCTAAGCTACTCTCGATGAGTCCCGATGAATTTCCTTGGGTTGTCGAAATCTCTTCTCCGATTTGGTTTTGACACAAATGCAATGACTTGAGGTACTGCATGTTCTTTAAGAATGAGAATAAGCCTCCTTCAATGTTGTCGAAAGCATTTCCCTCGAGATCAAGATAAGCAAGGCTTGTAAACTTGTAAAACCACATGGGAATTGATGAGTTGAAAGAGTTCCATGAAAGGTCAAGATGCCGAAGAGAAGTCATGTTTTGAAACAAAGTGCTTGGGATGGGACCTTCGAAAAGATTACTCGAAAGATCGAGGTACTGAAGATGAACAAGAGAAGTAGAATTGGCGAAGTGACTAGAAGGCATGTGAAAATTATGTAATCCACAGCCTGATAAGCTCAAATGCAATAAAGCTAGGAGCATGCTAATTACCTGCATGGGAACTCTTTCTCTCGCAATCATTAAGCCACTCATGTGGAGGTACTTTAGTGATTGAAGATGAGAGACCCACAGGATATCATCCACAACCAAATTTTCATCTTCATTACCAAGATTGAGGACTTCCAACTTGGTAAGATTTCCCAATTGTTGAGGAACCGTTCCGTGGAAGTTGGCGAACGATAGATTGAGGTACCTCAATTGTTTAATTGAGCCGATGAATTCGGGTATTCTTCCATGATTGGAATCAATCCCGCTTAAGTCCAAGTGGTTCAAGTATTTCAAGTGGAGCAAAGAAGAGTTCAACTCACCACCAGCTAGGAGAAGCTTCGATCCCACGTGAAAATAAGTACTAGTTTCGTCTTTTGTTGGTTGGTGTGATAATTGGAGAATGATGACATGACCGTATACTCTATCGCAAATCACTCCTTCCCATATGCAGCAATCTTTGCCTTCCCATGAAGAAAGCAAGCAAGATGGATCTACGAGGCTTCGTCGAAGTTGGAGCAAAGCCTCTCTTTCTTGCTCTCTGCAAATGGACGTTGAATTGTTATAAAAGCACACACATGAATTATCTAAGACAAGTAACAGAGTTACTAGTGTGAGCACTCGGGAACAATATCTCCCCATGAGCAATGAGAGAGAGGATGAATTCATGTTTTAGAGTGGAGATTTTGAGGGTCCTCTAATCAAACCCAAATCATTTATAGAGTAGGGCAGGGAGAGATTTCTCTTTTAATGTGACAAGTTGTGGTCTCATACACGCACCTTATGTCCATGCATGTGCCGTCAGGGATAAAAGGCTCATTCGTTCTTGTGGTTGGAGTTAGTAAATTGATGACTAGACCCCATCTAGATAAGACGTCCCTGTCAAATTGGAAGCAAGAGTAGCGCCAATACGGAGATTGCGGACAAGCCCGTCCAATATTTTGCAGTGCTGGTCTTGGATAAAGTCAAGTCTTTTGGGTCTGCGTTGTTATTCATATCAAGGTCGTTTCTCGGTCTACATTGCGAGTATCTAAAGACACCGTCTGTTTTACGTTTTTATCTTTAACTAGATTACCAACTCTGGAACAATGATGCTAACTGGTCTTCTTGCTCATAAGGATGACGGTAATGTACCGTTCATTAGGATTTCACGGAGACACAATAGAAGAGGTAGAGAGATTTAAACCGTCGGAAAGATCTTAATCAGAACCGCTAAAAGGTACATATATTGGGTAAGGGCGTGGTAATTTGAGTGTGAGACAAATCAAGCCACAAAGTTCACATGTTGGCTGACCATATAGGCGAAGCCTCCAAAATGGAGGCATTGCAGAGAGACAAGCCATGGTCCTCCACTTGCGTCTGTGTCCATTGTGGAAATGTCAATCCAGTTGGGATTTGCCTTAGAAGTCGGGTAATTATCGCTAATATCCAAATACTACAGGCTAGACCTAGTTTATGTGGAGTATGGATCGCTCGGGCATAGGGAGCAAAATATCGGAGCGCGGAACGTCATTCGTGCCAAACGATAGGGGTAGACTTGTAACTAGTATCATACATGATTTTGCAGTTACAACAACGATAATATAGGCAGTATAATGTGTTTCTAACATATCATGTTCAAAGAAGAATTATTATTTTAAATTGTGTTTTCAATTACAAAAAATATCAGCATGAAAAATATATCTCAAATAAATAATAAAGATTAGTACATTGAAACGTCTGAAATGCTCATTTTAGTATATGGATGCATTCTCATCTCAGATGATATTCTGTGCACCTAGGATTTACAGGCCGTGTAAGAGACGAATGCACACATCTAGCATATCAAGTAATTGCCGTGTGAGAGGCGAATGCATACGTGTTCCTTTCAATCAAAGTTCATGAAAATGAAAGTCCGCGCATAACTCCAAGTCGAGTCAATATTTACCACTTTTTAAAGTTCATGAAAATGAAAACCCACCAATAACTCCAAGTCAAAGTCAATGTTTATGACATTTCAGAATAATAACTTACTTCATCTTTAGAGCTAGTCCAGTATTCTTGTTTATTTCCGCTTTTGCGACGTAGTAAGTCCAATAGAGTAGTAGTCATGCCTCACATAATCAGTATCATAGCTGGAAAAAGTTGAAACCGGGAGGCGTTTGCCTTTGCCTACTGCTATAAGCTTATAACACTGACTCATACCATATCATTTACCTTTGGCTGAACGAGTGTCCATGTTGATTTGGTTGCATTTATTTCTTTTTTCCATAAGTAAATATCGTGTATTCGCAAAACTCCAGCAACTGTGGGAGGACAAACTGTTTTACTACCCTCTGCATTTATGCAAAAGCTTCATTCTCCCCCCTTTTTTGTTAAAAAAGATTAAATCTAGATTTGCGAGACTTTTTCAATAACATGTAATTAATGAATTAGTTGCTCGAAACACAAAAGCAAGTCACAAAAACTTTTAGACTTTCTACTCAACAAATAAAGAGTTTTCAGAAATTCTGACAGACTACACTTGTGGAGAGATTTCGTTATGTACACGCATTCTATTATTATGAAATGTAAAAACCACCATTTGAATGTCAATTATAGGTAAGGTAACACTGGTATTTCACGTATAACTCCAGATAAAGTGAACATTCTCTCTCTCTCTCTCTCTCTACATAAAAAAAGAACTTCCCTAATGATACGTGTCGATGTCGCGATCAATTCTTAAAATATTTTGATCGCATCCTAATAAAAAAGAACTTAACAATGATACATTTTATCAATTAGATTGAGCAATAAAACAAAGGCAATGTAGTGTCTATTGTAAGATTATTACGGTAAATTTATAGAAAGAAAATGGCTCATTTTTTACCTTAATTACATCATTTTCATTCAACTGATAAAGTTTCTAGCTTTCTGCATTGTAGTCGAGAACTTGGAATTAACAAGAACATACATCAAATGCTTCCGACTAATTACTTCGCATGAATTTCCAAGCTTCTGTTATTCTGAAAGCGCTTCAATAGTTTTGCATCAAGAGTAGAAAGGATTGGCCTCAACTGTTTCATCTGATAATGGACATGAACATTGTTGGATCCTCGCTCGAGCGGTTCCACCCTAAGCTTCTCATTGTTAAGAAGGTGCCTTCGGTATTGGTACCTTAGACAGGAAGCTCTTGAATAAAGCATGTGCCAGAGAGAGAGAGAGAGAGAGAGAGAAGAGATACATTGGCACTTCAACACCACAGATATATATATATATATATATATATAATATATGCTTTTCCACAAACACATAGAATGGCCTCTACAGCAGGCTCATGCTTATCCTTCTTCCTCTCATCACTAAGCATGACTGAATCAACTCAATTAAGCTCTTCTCCTGGCTCTGCTTCCTATTAATGTCAAAATATGTCTCGAGCTTGAGTTTGTAAGTGAAAGTCTAAATTCATATAAGAGATTTTCTATTTGGAAATTCGATGGACAAATAAGCAATAAATTTAAAAACTTAAAAGTAAAGTCCAAGTTGGATTAAGTTTCAGAACAAATTAGGGATATCAACTTTCCAAATTTGGGTTGGATTCGGCAAGGCCTAGAGTTCCACGTTTAATATATAAAATAAGCAAATCTCTTTTGGGAGTTAGCCTTGTTGATTCGCCGTTCATGGAGAGTTCCCGGGTCTGTCGAATTCTCATACCATTGTTGGAGAATAATTCGTGAATTAAGTCTCATTAAGTTGGTGTTCAAGCCGTGAAATCATGCAGTAAGATTTGGATATTTCTTTGTGATATTGAGAAATATTTCGTGAGAAATTGTGAAGAATAAACATTATTGAGTTTAATTAGAAAAAGATATTTAAAAAATAATAAATTTTGTCCATATTAGCGCCGGCCATGTCATATAGGACGACTAGCATCCATATCAGCGAATTCCGGCCAAGATGGACTCAATTGGCAAAATAAAAATATTTAGGACTAAGTTGACAAAGGTGTAATAGGTTTATGACTTTTTTGACAATTTTCCCACATTTTCATGTACCTATCCTTCCTTTGATTTATGAAATGTGTCAAGTTGGAAGATTATTGGAGTGATTTGACAATGATGGCGAGCTATAGTAGTGAGCAGCTCTTAAATCACTTTTCTAGTTTCTCCATTTAGAGTTCATGGAATGCAAAATGCATTTTTCCATAACTCGAATTTCAAGGATACTAAAACCTGTACTACATTAAAGAAAAATTCGCCAACATTAATCGAGATGGGTCTATGATGCATTGTCTAAGCTGGAGCAAAGCCTCTCCTTTTTGCTCTCTGAAAATGGAAGTTGAGTTTTTAGAGAAGCAAACGCATGAATTATTTAACAAGAGCAATAAAGTTACTAGTGAAAGCACTTGAGAAAAATATCTCCCCATGAGCAACAAGGGATGGCCTCGCAGGCAGAGAACAAATTTATGCTTTAGAGAGTGGGGGTTTAAGGATCCTCTAATTAAATCCAGATCAATTATAGAGAAGCAGGGGGGAGATTTTTCTTTCAATGTGACAAGTTGGGGTTCCAAACTTGCACCTTATGTGAATGCATGTGTGCCATCTCGAAGGATGTATGTGTAGCACATGTAAGGTCCACGGATCAGAATCACTGTCCAAGAAGAGAAGGCACATCCATTCTTGCAATTAGAGTTTGTCAATTGATGACTAGGCCCCATCTAAAGGATAGAACTCAACCTCTAGAAATTAGTCCAAGTGAAAAGCAGCTCCACTAAGGAGATAGTGGAGAATTACACTTAATTTATGCAGTGCCATACACGGACTAAGTCAAGTCTTAGGGGTTAATAACTGTTTCTCTATATAAATGCATGCTCATAAAAATTACTGCTCAATTCAAGTTATGATTTTTACTAAATTATCAATTTCGAAATAATGATCTTAATTAGTCTTGTTGCTTGTGCAACACACAGGAATATGTTGGTCATTGCTTAAAAAGCAACACAATAGAAATAAAAAATATATTGCGATTACTGTCGCAACATCACAGATGTAATTATTTTCTGAATTCTTCCCCCACAACACCTATGTTAAACTTGAGTTTGCTTTGCCCATAAAAACTCTAGATAGATGATGATTTTGACCTTAGAAAACATAAACGGTTCAATCTGTAAAAGAACTTTCTCTATGTAGGCTTTTCTTTCAATAGAAAGATATAATTTGATTCTTTAGTTGTGCGTTTAGTGTTTCCCATGGGTGTAAATCACTAAACAAATAGTGATGGTAATAAAGCAAGGGATCATTAGCGCAATTCATGTGCAGCAAGTGAAAGGGTCATAGGACCATTCCAACATATAAACCACACTAAGAAACTCAGAGCTATCAAAAAATAAAATAAGAGAAAAATCCTCCCAAGAAAAAAGAATCAGACCGCATGTGTATCTTATTTTATAATATAAAAAAAAAGGTCTGACAACGAGTAGGGATAAACATTCAATATCACTGCTAAAAGCATTTAAAAAAAAGAAAAAGAAAACAAACAAAATCTAACCACCGACTATGTTGTAAAGGAAAATGTAGCAACAAGCTTTGGATGGATAATGATATGAGAAGGATTGAGGAATTCAAACTCAATAAACAGTTCAAATCTTCGATAGACTCAAAACCCGTGCAACCAATTGATAATGAGTTATAATGCGGTAACGTTTATCAGAGATAAAGCCTAGTTTAGATTGGAGAACAGCATGATTGTTTTTTACCACGGAGATCAAAGGTTACTAACGAAGGGGAAGATAAGAGAAGCTAAGGATCGTATCTTGTCATCAATTTCGATACTCGTAGATTGGAATCAATCAAGAGGCCTTTGAGCCTAAAAAACACAGAAAAATCAAGGTAAAATATAAACATAGTCAAAAGAAGAAAACGCAGTTTTGGCAAATTACTTCGACGAGTTTCTAGGATAGATGGGACGATCATAAACTGCAACATTCCTCGTTAAGGAAGCAAGTAGTTGCGCAGAAAACCCACGACCCGATGTACTTTAGAAACCAACTTCTGATCAAGTAAACTTAAGTAATTTAAGATGTTGGTAAGGTTAAATTCAGATTCTACACAGAGGCCGACAATACATAAGCTTCCAGGCAAACTCATCCTGTGCAAACTTTGAGAACCGGGACCATCCCCATTTTCTATTGGCAAATCAGCGCCTTCGCCTTCGACTTTATCTTTCTTGGTCAAAGGAAGGAAACAAACAACTTCAGGTTCAGGGGACAAGCAAAATTCAGGCTTGCGGATTGGTACTCAGAGAGACAATAGAAGCAAATATTCATAAATGGAATTAAAAAAGCTGCAAAATTTCGGTTGAGATTTCTGATTTAGTTGGTAAATTCCTAATGTCGTTGCTAAAAAATATGCGGATGGGGCTGCAAAATTTCCATGTTGGCGTTACATACGCCATGCTAAGTGGCTATATTGAAAATCTTAAAATAAAATAAAAAGTATCTCTAAAAAATTTAGAAGAAAGAAATTGAAAAAAAAAGGAAGAGAATTGGGAATTTGGCAAATCTACAATCTTTAACTCTTTTTCTTTTTGAAATTTGGCGGATTTAATATTAAAACTTGCCTAATTAAAACAAATATCTCATAAACCCTTGCTTTAGATTTCTCATCGCTTGTTTGAAATTTTCAAAGCCCTCTTTTGGGCTTGAAACCTGGTTATGTTCAAGTTAGAGTGTAATGGTGGAGAACACTCATGCATCTTTCGCAATGGAAGCGTATCTTTCTATACGTAGACATCATATTGTGCAACAAAGTTGCAAACGCCACAGCAGACTAATTTCCAAGTTGAACTTATTTTCTTGAAAATTGATTGAATAAAAATAATAGATTGAGCACCACAATTTTACTATAGAATCAAATCGAATCCAAGTCACACTTTTATTATCTTGACTTCATTTCGGTCTCAATTCGGCATGCTAGAGTGGGAGAGATCAAGCCACAAAAGTGATCCGTTAGGCTCAACACCTGAGCAAAGCCCCATACATAGAAGCACTTGAGAGTTATGACATGGTCCTCCTTATGTCTCCATCCATTGTGGAAATGTTGCTCCAAATGATTCCAAGTTGGAAAATGGGCCACTTGGGATCTGCCCTAAAAGTCAAGTAAATCGTCGCTAATACTTCAAGGTTAGACCCATGTTACCTGGCGTGTGGATTGGGATGTGGAACGAAAAAGGGATTGTGAAACTGTTACTTGTCAAAAATGTGGTACGATAAAGGTGGACTTCCGTTGAGCATGTGATTAGGATAAGACCTAATTTTGTAGTTACAATATAGATGATATAGGCCGTATAATGTGTTTCTAACATATTTGAGCCACTAAGTTTCATGTTCACACAAGAATTACTATTTATAATTCAATACAAAAATATTATCATGAAATTATAGTTTAGGTAAGTAATAATGATTAGTGTATTAAAATGTTCACAATACTCACTTTACTTTATGGGTATGTTCTCATCTCATAGGATGTCTTGTGCAACTGAGGTCTAAGTGCCTTGTGGGAGATGTATTTATGCATCTAACATATTTAATAATAGTAGAGAATCTAATCTATCGTTTTGGTTTTCAATCATAATAAAAAGAGAATTTACATGTTCCTTTCTTGTCATAGGATATCCTATGCATTCTGAATCTACATGCCATGTAGAAAACGAATGCATGCATCTAGCATATCTAATAATAATAAAAAATCTAATCTACCGCTTTGGTTTTCAATCACAATAAAAAAATAGTTTACATGTCCCTTTTAGTCAAAGTTCGCGAAAATGAAAGTCAATGAATAACTTACATGCCAAGTTCAGAAACTGTTGATCACTTTTTAAAGTTCATGAAAAGGAAAGTCCACAAATAACACCAAGTCAAAGTCAACATTTATGACTTTTCGAATGATCGTCACTTCCTTCATCTTTAGAGCTACTCTAATATTCTTTTTATTTTGGGATAAGTGCAATGAAAATCCTAAAACTTGTCATGAAAATACAATTAAGTTTTATGCTTACAAAAGTACAATCAAGTTTAAGGGTGCGTTTGAGAATGGCCATAGGAAGGAGCTTTGAGTGTCCAAAACTCATTTGGCCAAATATTGGGTGTCTGGTAATAATTTTGAAAGATCAAGCCACAAAAGTGATTTGTTAGGCTGAATACATGGGCAAAGCCCAATATATGGAAGCACTTGAGAGAGTTATGACATGGTCCTCTTCTTGTGTCTCCATCCATTGTGGAAATGTTGCTCCAAATAATTCCGAGTTGGAAAATGGGCCACTTAGGATCTGTCCTAAAAGTCAAGTAAATTATCGCTAATACTTTAAGCCTAGACCTATGTTACCCGGCATATGGACCGGTATGTGGAACGAAAAAGGGATCGTGGAATTGTTACTTGTCAAAAATGTGGTACAATAAGGGTGGACTTCTGTTGAGCATGTGATTAGGATAAGACTTACTTTTGTAGTTACAATATAGATAATATAAGTCGTATAATGTGTTTCTAACGTATTTGAGTCACTAAGTTTCATGTTCACACAAGAATTATTATTTTTAATGCAATACGAAAATATTATCATGAAATTACGGTTTAGGTAAGTAATAATGATTAGTGTATTGAAATATTCACAATGCTCATTTTACTTTATGGGTATGCTCTCATCTCATAAGATGTCCAGTGCACCCGAGGTCTAAGTGCCTTGTGGGAAACGAATTCATGCATCTAACATATTTAATAATTGTAGGGAATCTAATATATCATTTTGGTTTTCAATCATAATAAAAAGAGAGATTACATGTTCCCTTCTTCTCATAGGATATCCTATGCCTTCTGAATCTCCTTGTCGTGTAAAAAACGAATGCATGCATCTAGCATATTTAATCATAATGAAAAATCTAATCTATCGATTTGATTTTCAATCGAAATAAAAAAAGAGTTTACATGTTCCTTTCAGTCAAAGTTCATGAAAATGAAAGTCCACGCATAACTTAGACGCCAAGTTCAGAAACTTTGATCACTTTTTCAAGTTCATGAAAATGAAAGTCCATAGATAACTCCAAGTTGAAGTCAATGTTGATGACTTTTCGAATGATCATCACTTCCTTCATCTTTAGAGCTACTCCAATATTCTTTTTATTTTGGGATAAGTGCGATAAAAATCTAAAAACTTGTCATGATAATACAATTAAGTCTTATGCTTACAAAAGTACAATCAAGTTTAAGGGTGCATTTGGGAATGGCCATGGTTGAGTGTCCAAAGCCCATTTGGCCAAATATTGGGTATTTGGTAAAATTTTTGAAAGATCAAGCCACAAAAGTGATCTGTTAGGCTAAACACCTAGGAAAAGCCCCAATATATAGAAGCACTTGAGAGAGTTATGACATGGTCCTCCTCTTGTGTCTCCATCCATTGTGGAAATGTTGCTCCAAATGATTCCGAGTTGGAAAATGGGCCACTTGGGATCTGCCCTAAAAGTCAAGTAAATTATCTCTAATATTTCAAGGCTAGACCTAGGTTACCCGACGTATGGACCGGTATGTGGAATGAAAAAGGGATCGCGGAACTATTACTTGTCAAAAATGTGGTACGATAAGAGTGGACTTTTGTTGAGCATGTGCCTAGGATAAGACTTAATTTTGTAGTTACAATATAGATAATATAGGTCTATAATGTGTTCTAATGCATTTGAATTACTAAATTTCATGTTCACACTATTTTTAATGCAATACGAAAATATTATCATGAAATTACAGTTTAGGTAAGTGATAACGATTAGTGTGTTGAAATATTCACAATGCTCATTTTACTTTATGGGTATGCTCTCATCTCATAAGATGTCCCGTGCACCCGAAGTCTAAGTGCCTTGTGGGAGACGAATTCATGCATCTAACATATCTAATAATTGTAGGGAATCTAATATATCATTTTGGTTTTCAATCATAATAAAGAGAGAGATTACATGTTCCTTTCTTCTCATAGGATATCCTACGCATTATGAATCTCCATGTCGTGTAAAAAACGAATGCATGCATCTAGCATATTTAATAATAATGAAAAATCTAATCTATCGCTTTGATTTTCAATCGAAATAAAAAAAAGAGTTTACATGTTCCTTTCAGTCAAAGTTCACGAAAATGAAAGTCCATGTATAACTTACACGCCAAGTTCAGAAACTTTGATCACTTTTTAAAGTTCATGAAAATGAAAGTCCACAGATAACTCCAAGTTGAAGTCAACGTTTATGACTTTTCGAATGATCATCACTTCCTTCATCTTTAGAGCTACTCCAATATTCTTTTTATTTTGGGATAAGTGTGATAAAAATCTAAAAACTTGTCATGATAATACAATTAAGTCTTATGCTTACAAAAGTACAATCAAGTTTAAGGGTGCATTTGGGAATGGCCATGGGAAGGAGCTTTGAGTGTCCAAAGCCTATTTGGCCAAATATTGGGTGCTTGGTTAAATTATTGAAATCCATCTTGAGGGAAAGTTTGCCTTTAAAAAGGTGAAAGCCCAAGGTAGGTTCTAGGCTTCCTTGGGCTTTTAGCATTCTCGAAAGGCCCTCTCTAGGGTTTAGTAAATAAATTTTGTTCCAAAACTATCCTCACTCAATTTTCATCTTTCTGTTTTTGGCCTCGTGATTCAATGTTCATCTTATTCTCCATTGAGTCGGTTGGCTTGGGTGTGGCTGTGATGGGTCGGCGACAGGCTAGAGAGAGGTTGATGTGGTCACAGCTATCCTGGCGATTGTCACCTGCTAGTTGCATGACCTCTACGAGTTGCGGTGACCCCCCGCAAATCGCGTCGTTGTGACCCAAATCTAGTGCGTCACCTCTGTGAAGGGCTGCTTGAGGTCACGTGACCAAGCAGACCTTGCCAAGGTTGCACAACCTTCGATGACCCAGATTTGGGTCGCATGACCCCTTGCTAGTCGCGACGACCCAAATCTAGATCTCACGGCCTCCGTGAAGGTCGCTTGAGATCGCATGACCAGTCGACGCTCGTTGAGGTTGTGTGACCCCAGGCGACCCTCACCGATCGTCTCTTGGGGCCGCCTGAGGTCTTATAACCTTAGATGTCAACTGCCAACAACAAATTTCAATCACCGACGACCCCTTGCCCTTGCTGGCCAACTTTTTTATTTTTCTTTTAACAATTTTTTTTAATTACAAATGTCATTTGTAAATATAATCTCTCTAAATATTATCTTACTTAAAGGTACTTCACAATGGACTTTTAGATTACAATTTAACAAATAAAATTCACATTTTGGAAAACATTTTTAATTTAAAGTCCTTTACATTTTCTCAAAGACTTTCCCCAAAAGTCCAAGACACATCCTAAAACTTATCAACTTTATGTAATCAAGTCCTTCAGTTAATTTTGGCCAATTTGGCTAATGAAAAATGTTGGCGTGACTTCTTTTTGATATTTCCTATCTCATAAGTGGTGATGACATGATTAAAATATATAACATAATGCTAAAATAATGTCAATCTGATTTTTAATACAAATTTCATTTATATTAAATTAAAAATAAGCTAAATTGAAATCCTAATTCTGCTAGCTGCCACGCGATGAACGTCATCCCATCCTTGTTCCACGATATCAAATCGTCCACCGACGGATCATTCATGAGCATGTAAGTCTTCATGAGAAACGGAAGCGACCTCTGGGAGGCGCCAACTACTGGCGAGTCCCCGGTCTGCTCCGCCGGCATCGGTCCCCATGGGTGCCTCTCAAATTCCAAGCCCCAAGACACCTGGAGAGACTCCGAACCGGACAGTATCCATTCGAGTCAGCTCGTGGATGATGCTGTATTTTACGCTGAACCACAAAATCAATGCACACGAAGCATCCTCCCGCCAATTTGATTAAGAAAAAGAAAAACCGAAAAAGAGAATAAAAGAAACTATTCCTCCATCTAGTGATGTTCGTCCTATGCGAGAATTAATAAAACAAATCCTTTTCGTGTCCCTTGCCTTGAAGCAACATATAGAGCATTAAAATTGATAAAAGAGAATAGGACAAATGAAAATACAGGCTACCTAGGATAGTGGAACAAACGTCGTAGAAAAAGAGCATATAATGCAGTGAAGATGCGATTAAAAGGGAGAATAAGTGCCACTAGAACAACATGGCCTGGAAAGGGCAATCGAAAGCCTTGATGTTTCATTTGACAGAACCATGTCAAACGCTTGGGGCTTTGAGTGCAAGAAAATTTGGGTTGGGGATCAATATTTTGGGAGTATCCTCTCCATTTTCTGGCCGGTTTCGAAAAAGCAAAGAAAGCAAGCCTTTGAAGGAGAGGAGTCTCCAACCCCTGTAATTTTTCGTGACTGGTGCAAAGCTAATGATTTTAGCATAATGGAATTAGGAGCAGATGCAAATGCATTGGTTGCTAATATATGCTTTCTCTCGTGATTAAGTTCTTTTGAATCTTGACCTCGTTTTGTACGTGGGTTTGCGCCCACCTAGCACCCTATAGTGAATTTTTCTCTATCAATGAGTCCTCAGCAAGAGGCACAAATTTAGAAGCTTCTGGCATCATCCAGCCCCATTGTAATCTGAACTGCTTCCGCTTAGTTGTGGCGCCATCACAGGCACGGCTGCTCCAAGGATTTATCTTCCCCCCCATTTGTTCGAGTCTCGAAATAGATTAGAAAAGGATAGAATTCTTTCAATCGTTGGATTAGATTTGAATTCAATAATGGGGGTGGGGTTCCTTTCTGACGGAAAACTGGTGCACGGACATTCATCTTAAACATTGCTTCCCCACTCTGTTTTTTTTTTATCTCTCTACTGATCAGGATTCTCTGGTTTCTAACGTCTCGTGCGTCAACAACAGCACTTTACGCTGAATTCCCAACTCAATTTATATTTTAGGGGAGCTTGATGTGGTCTGCACATTCATCTCTCTCTTTATAGCCCGAGGTTAAAGGTATTGGAGAAGGACGGACTCATCTAGAATTTTGTTAAATGCAGAGCCTCCTCCTGCGGATCTGAATAAGGCCGGAAACTCCCCAAGCAAGCCTCCTTCCACCCTAATTGGGCTGGGATTTCTTGCCCAACTCGACAACGATATGTTTTCCAGAGGAAGACTCGACACATCGGGTAGGCATGTGAAGAGGGGCTTCTTCTTTTTTTCTAGTGTTTCCCATGGAAATTTTGTGCAGCCAGCAGTTTACAACGACTAAAAAGAAAGACAAACATGGGAAATTTCCCAAACAGAACCGTGTTTCCCAGTGGCGATATGTTTAGAACTGCTTCAGACCATCTCTTTAGTTGCAGAGGCAAATGTGCTAAAAAATCCACCATGTTCAGGTAAACGTAAGCAATTTAAGATGGTGAATGCAGGTAAAGCTAAATTTGATAAAGCAACCAGAATTTTATCTTTATGTAAGGTTAAATTCAGATTCTATATAGTCGCTGAAAATACATAAGCTTCCATGCAAAACTCATCCTGTCCAAACATTAAAAACCGGAACTATCCCCATTTTCAATAGGCAAATCAGCGCCCTTCACCTGCGACTTCAGCTTCCGAAGGAATATAAAAAAAAAAAAACCAAATTCAGCTTTAGGGAACCAGCTTTCTATGGTCTAGTCGTTTAAAAAGCTATTAAACTTTCCGTTTGTTAGTGGATTTTTGACTCAGTTGATAGATATTTAATATCGTCAGTAGAAAGAGTATGACCAACAACTCAAATGTCAAGTAATCCTTTAAAAAATTATTGCCACTATAAGAAATTTCTTGACTTTCAATTGAATTTTACCTGGGTCGTAAGTAAACTACCAACACTAGAATAAATTACCATTTCAAATTAATGTTGGTAAATGCATTATAGTATTAGTATATTACAAAAGACACTTGTATAATTACAAAAGGATCTAGTAATGTTGTGATAATGTCGATAATTTTCAAGAAGTCGGTAATTTATAATTTTGTCAGAATGTTAGTAAACTACTTGTAGTGCTGGTAGTTGATAGACTGCAGTTGTAAAACTTCAGAAAACTTGGTAAAGGACTAAATCAATTAGGAGATTGGTCAATTCATAGTGGTATAAAAAACCACTTACAGCCATTCCCCATTTACTTGAAAGACTGATATGCCAGACAGTATTCCACTTACAGCCACTCCCCATTTACTTAACTAAAAGCCAGACCAGCGGCAGAACCTGCACTGTAGCAGAATGCCACATTGCAAATGAAGCAGCTAATTTAAAAACCAAAGACATTTGACAAACTCACAGTCATAAGGAAATCCATGGTCCTTGCCTTGCTTATAACAATTGTTGGTTGGATAATCAACCTCGCGCTCCAATACCAGTTGACAAAAAGGTAAGCATTTAGTGGTGACACACTCATCCAAATGCCGTCCTCCTAACCGTAAGGTCTTGCTCTTATCATGGCCTTTACATACAGAGACGGACTAAAATTTAGGAATACTGCAGTCACCGAGACAGAAATGCTGAGCACAGGCATTCAATCATTCCCAATACAGTTGTACACCTCTCTAGCCAATAGAAACGACTATATTACACGGATAAATGAACAAAGTAGGAAATTCACGAACTCACAGCAAAGGCGACAATAGCGGATGAAAGGGCAAGGAACCCGTACTTTGCCATCCCCTCGGAGATCCCGACGAAGGTATTAGCAATTCCAAACATGATCCTCCACAACAAGGCGCACACCAACACAGCCGCAGCCCCCACGAGGACCAAGCAATTGCTCCTCAAGAACGACTCCACTTGCAGCCCAATGGCCTCCCGGTATTTGCTAAACGTAGAAAGAACCGACATTGCCGGCTTCTCGAAAACCTTCTTCGCGAAACCCCCATTCCCCGAGCTTTGGAACGAGAAATGCCTGATCCCATAGCAATTCAATCTCAACGGACCGAGTCCCGCCGGCGAGAAGCTCTTGGACGAAGCTTGGCCCGCCCTAGGAGGGAGCAC
>SMSX01007024.1:0-13553 GCA_026573535.1 Eucalyptus polybractea
GGGACCCATCCCAGGTCGAGAAAACTACTTTTCATTTTGGCTTATGTAAAGCACATCACCGCCGATGATAATTTCAAATCCGTGTCGAAAGGGAACGGGGAAAACGGCCAATTGCTTTTCATTTTGGAGGAATTGACCCACCTACTCATGTTTCAATTCCTCCGAGATGAAATTTGTCTGACGCCTGGGACCCATCCTAGGTTGTGAAAACTACTTTTCATTTTGGCTTATGTAAAGCACATCACTGTTAATGATAATCTCAAATCCGCGTCAGTAGGGAATGGGAAAAACGGCCAAATACATTTCATTTTAGCTTATATAAAGCAAGAGTCATATAGGGTCACGTGTTATTTCAAATAGCAATTTATCTATAAATTTAGGTGTGCACAAACATGATTTAACGACAAAGTAAACTATACAATTTTAGGTGTTTAAAGAATTAATATGTTAAGGAGTTCTATCGAAATTTTAATTTTTTTCCTCAATCAAAGGCCAATTTTTATATTTTATAATAGAACCGATGTGCAACAAGTACTTATAAAAATCTATTTCTCTTTTGATGGAAAAATTTCAATTGAGGAAGACTTGTCTAACCTTTTGTGGTCTCTCTCTAAGATACCCTAAGACTTTTGTCCATTTATTTAATCCATGTCTTCAAAGCTGTTAATTTAATCCGAATACAACTAATGGTGGGAACAATTAATTTAATCCTGGATTAATTTTATTTTTTATATATTTTAATTTTCTATTTATTTTGTTTCGCACGCAAAGCATGTGTGTTTTGGGCTAGCAATGGCAAAACGTTAGATGAGGGATAACACTGCAATTTGGAAGGAAGCTAAACCTTCAACATTTTGAAACGCGGTTTCTAAAATCTCTTCATTTTCTAAACTCAATAACTAATCACCAATTGTTATTCGAGTCTTTTCTGTTTCTTTGAATTTAGGACACGGCACGAGTGTCTTGGAAAGTCCTGTCAAAATAAATAAATAAATAAATGAACAATCGAGTCTAGTCACTTTCTATCTTGGCGAACTTGGAACTGTTTATTCGGCAAATTTGGGCAAGTTGTTATGCCAGTGAACTTGGGTGAATTGTCATGTTGGTGAACATAAAGGAATTGTTTATATGGTGAACTTGGCCGAATTATTTATTCGGAATAAACTATTCACCCAAGATTATGTTGGTGAACTTGGGCGAATGGTCATGCTGCTGAATTTGGGGTATTTGTTTATCTACAATTCGCCCAAGTTTATGCTGATGAACTCGGGCGAATTGTTTATTCGGCAGACTTTTAGCAAATTGTTATAGTTCAGGGCGAATTTTATGTTGGTCAATTTGGGGGCATTGTTTATTTTGGGAACTTGGGCGAATTGTCATGCTGGTGAACTTGGGCGAATTGTTATTTGGCAAACTTTTTGTGAATTGTTATGGGTTAGGGTGAATTGTTATGCTGGTGAACTTGAGGGCATTGCTTATTTGGTGAACTTGGGCAGATTGTTTATTTGGCAAACTTTATGCGAATTGTTAAAGTTCAAGGCGAATTGTTATTTTGATGGAATTGAGGGCATTGTTTATTTGGGGAACTTGGGTGAATTGTTAAAGTTCACCGTAACAATTCGACAAGCTTTGATCATGTGATTGGTCGTCAATATGTGCTTGCTAGTGTTTACTTTGGTATCGTCCGGCCTACTCACGCAAGGTTTGACCACTTTTTAAGGATTGTTCAGCTGTTTGGTGACGCGCCATTTGCCCAAGTTTAGTTTGATTTTCAAAGCTCCTGCAATCCAGTGAATTTTGTTGTATTTCATTTGTAATAAATACTTTCGTTTAGGGAAAAGGGAAAGTTACCATGCACATGTTCTAATTTGGTAAACCTTGCTTTATTGTCATGTTATATGTACGTGATTACATTAAGTTTATTGAACTTTTTCTTGGCCAAATTACTTTTTTCTAAAGATAACAAATTGGGTCCATCGACCTATTTCTCAGTTCATATTCGTGGTTTTGAATTTAAAAATGAGTAATTTTAATTTTATGAATGAATTAAAATGAGTGTAAGAAACAAAGACCAACTAAAGATTGGTCTAAATGAATTTGACTCAGATTATATTTGAGTTAAGGTCTACATATATTACTATTCTATATGTCACACTTTCCTTTTCTTCATTTTTCTCCTTTTGAGGAACACCTAAAAACCAAGGAAGAGAGTGATTTTAATAATTTATATTGGTAGAACCATGATTTTGTTCGGGCCACTTGTCGTAAATTATATGTATAATTATGAAGCTTTGATATTTATTTATTTAAATTTGGAATAAAACTCAAAATTTAGAAAATTGTGGGAAAATATCACGCAAAAGATTTATGGCAGCACATGATCATCTAGCATGAAATATGAATGGACCACCTTCAAAGATTAATTTCAGCTTAAATCATCCTTAAACCAGTTTTTAATAAATAACTATTATAGTTAAACAAGTATATATATATATGGAAAGAATTCATGGGACACTTCATATCTTTGGTTCTTCTACCTTCGGTTGTACCTCAGGGGCGTACTGTGAAGTTGAACCTAAACAATATCGCAACCTATCTCTTGGGGAGGAAAATATTGATTTAGATGCATTGTCAAATTTGGGCCAATGGCCTTTAATTGGCACAAGTTTTCGCATGACATTAGATATGCTATTTTCATTCAATTGGAGTTGTCACTAGCCTATTGAAGTAAGCTAAAAACTAAGTGAAATATGAAAGAGTATCTCACTTTCCGTGTAATCATAGATCGTGAGAACAATGGGACTTAATTACAGTAGTTTTAGAACTAATACTTTTTAGTACCTAAACTTGATGTGGCAACCAATTACCAAGGCAGCCTATCAAATACTTTTAAGGTTCATCTTAACCATTCTAAAAATGAAAATAACACTCATAACTAAATGTAATTGAAGTAAAGACCCACAGATAACCTAATATTGTCTCTTAAGCAATAAAAAAAAAAATGGCATCCAAAGATCCCTATTGTAAAGCCTTAAAAGCCTATTCAATTGAGCTTTAGTTTTTGAAAGATTTTCCACTATTTAAGAGAAAACTACTTGAAAAGCTAATTTTTGTAAGTTTTTTCCAAGGATTCATAATTTTTTCTGAATTTTTCAAAATTCTGAATTTTAATGAATTTTCTGATTTCTTAATTATTTATTAATTTTTTAAAATTTATTATTTTGTCGTATTTTTTAATATTGTCAATTCTAAAAAGGACTCCGGGTCGGATTCTTGGACCCGTCCTGGGTAAGGGTCGGATGCAGGTCTCACTGATCTGGCCACCAAACCTCTTTTATTAGAACTGAAAACTCTTTTATCCCTTTTTCTTTCATTCTTAATTCTTTTCCTTTTTAAAAAAAAAAAATCTTTTTTCTCTTTTTTACGGTGCCGTCTTCTCCAAGAAGACTCCACCACTGTCGAGACCACATAAATTTTTCAACCAACACCCAATACTCCAAAATGCACCAATGAAGATGTACATGTTTCGGCAAGTAATCGACGCATACTCGATACTCAACTCTCCACCATCCCTTATCACTGGACCGCCACCATTAATCACTGGAATAACGCCACCGATGACCACCATAGGAGCACATAAAGATGTAGAGGAAAAAGGAATGCAAAAAAAAAAAAAACGCTCGGATTTGGTCTTAGTGAGGATGAAATGTGACCGGTATTGAATCTAGAGGCTAGCAAATCAATCAATACTAATCAACTCACGTCAACATATTCTCGGATTTGAACAAAATCGCTAATTTGTGTCTTTGAGACATTTAATCAAACTGGTTATACATGTTTCATCCGCGATGCCTATATGCAGTTCTAGGATGAATGATTGGTTCTTAATCATTACGAAGAATGAAAACCTACTTCACATCATCACAACAGTATCAATATGCGTTGATATCGTAAACATCAAATGGAGTTCATATCTGGTTTGAGGAAATAGATGATGTTACCTTCGATCACAGAGAAGTTATAGCGACCAAAATCGATAAAGGCGGCGTTAGCCATTGATTAACAGCAGTGAACAAGTTCCGAGCGAGATCTACGTTCCTCAAGCTTTCTTCGCCCGAAAAAACAACGTACGACAAGGAGGACAGAGTGCGACCTTGCCGGGGGGGTGAGCGTGCGTGAGAGAGAGAAGACAAAGGGGGCCAAGTTTCTCTTGTCAACTCACTTCGGCTTCGGCTCAGGTCATGGGCTCAAAGAAATTTGGAAAATTGGGCCAACGAAGAGATTAGGAGTTAGGCCAATAGAGGGATGGGCTTAGTTGGCTGAATATTATGACTAAAAGAATGTGTAGATGAAACCGCCCCGCTCAATTTTTGTCATATTTTTTTTTCATCATCATATTTCATTGAAAAAAAGTCACAAAAAATCTCAAATTTTATCAACTATGACACATTTACTTTAAAATTTTTCATGACATAAAAAATCCTAAACCTATCTTAGTGTGACACATTTATTATATTGTACAAGTTTGGGGTTTTAAGTTTAGAGTAAATATATCATAGTGAACATAGTTTAGGATTTTTTGTACTTTTTCCTTTTTCATTTTCATTCTTTTTTTTATTACTGTATTTTTTGGTGTTTTTATCTTATTATCATTATAATATATATTTTTATTTTGCAAAGTGGACGAACACTTGAAAGGTTATAAAATTCGGGTTTCAACAGCTAACATAATCATTATTCCTTTAATAAGGCATTTTCCTTTTCTCACATATATCCCCTCAATTTTTATCTTTCACAGGATCATCTCAGTCTTTTCTATTCATCCAAAGGAAAATTTTCACTTTTTTTTTTGTTGGAATTTGTCGAAACCATGCCTAAAAGATTTTTAAAAAAATTTCTTTTTTTTTTTGGTTGTTGTAATTATCGAAACCGTGCCTATAAAATTTCCGTTAACTCCATCTCCCCACCGCCCCTCTCCCTCTCTCCCTCCTTCCCAAACATAAATTGCATGGTTAAGGTACTACTAATCCAAGTTATTCAAAGTGCTTTGCTCTACTGTGTTCCAAATATCACACGATCAATGTTGTTATGGTCCTTTTTAAACAGTTTTGTAAGTTGGACATATGCTTTTCATCACATCATCACCCCCACCCTCTCGTACTAAAGCATAACACACTCCGGGTTGGTCAAAGTCCTCAACCGAAAAGCATAAAGAAGAACAATCTAAGACTAATCATTCTAATGAGACTAAGAAACATCACATGCTACGCCAAATAGAAAGATGACACTAACTGAAACTTTGTTAAAATTCAAATCCAGATCTTGATTTAGTCACAAACAACTGATTTGATCCATTCGTCTACATCATAAAAACATCATGCTTATCACTTAACTTTTGTCTACACGAGTAAGCCTTGTGATTACCGTGGATGACAGTACCAAGATCATTTCTAATCTCAAAACAGCTTTGTTGCATAGCTTACCAATCAAATCCAGCATTACAACAGTAAAATTCGACATCTCACAGTGGGATGCCAACCATTTCTTGATGAAAGGACAGGTGCAATCAAACTGTCCTTTACACTAGATTAAGGACATGTTTGGTTATGCTTCGACCCAAAGCAAAAAAATTCTCGCCTGAATTTAAGACATTATCCAAATTTCAAAAATTCATGCAAAAAATTATATATTAGTTTACATGTCATATATTGTGAAAGTTTTAGATGTTATGGGTTGAGGAAAAAATGTCAGTACGCGTCCGTCATGAAAATTTTATTAAGCAAAAAGTAGAAGCCTGTATAAACACGGCTTAAATATTCACAACAATCCCAAGCAAGCCAACTGAGATAGATAATCACAAGCATGCCACACAACATCATCTTCTCCATGGTTCCAGTTTAGTCCCTTCCAAGAACAAGCAAAAGCGGTCGTTGCCGCTGAAAAGCACGTGCATTCCTTTAATCCGTCAGGCTGAACTTATGTATGCTCACACGGTTAAGGAATAGTCGCATGCTGATTACTATTTATGTGCTCATAGAATCGGAAAGAGAATTAGCCTCTCCCTGGAACAAGAAGAAAAAAAACACTCTCAAGCGCAATGTTCCGTAATTCCGAATTTGCAATAATTCTTCTACACGGCAGCCGCGCATACACAATGAAAAATGGAGCTGCATTTCTCATCCCACTACACATTTATGCATTGTGCACTTTATGAGCTCATGGAAAATAAATAGTCTTACGAAGTTGGCATATGGTATACAACATGTACAACAGTACACTTCACTAGATGTTGCACAGAACATGTGGATCGTGGAGCCTTAGCCTATTTCTGGGGCCAGTCTCTAAAACGATCAAATGGTAGCGGAAATTTGTTGCCCTCCATGGGCAAAAAAGAAATTGGTATTTGCCCACTGGCCTAGTCTTTTTTTTTCAAAACAACTTCATTCATTGGCACAGAAATACAGGAGAGAAACAAAACAATTTTACTACAAACTAAGATAAATGCTAGACAATTTCAAAATAAAATAAGCTACAGATAATAAGAGGAATCAAATTAGGGATCACGTACTCAAAGAAAAGATTTGTGACTTTTTCAAATCAAAATCAATAGCCCATCATCGAATTCATATTCAGTAATGAGTAAACACTAAGATCTTTAACTGTTGTTATGATTTGCTATTCGCCGATGTGTGTTTAGATTCGGCGTCCCTAATGCTATCACTTTTTAGAGTAACAAGATTGAATGAGTACAAATCCAATATTTATAAGAGCAAAACCTTTATGAAGCTCCTTCGATCTCCTTCGAAATTGGACTTATACACCAACCAGACTCGAGAAAAACGAAACCCCGAAATCATAAATGCAGAAAACCCAAATTTAGAATAGATTGGGATAGAAACCTCTCGAAACGAGAGAGACGCTTCTATATCAGTCAAACAAGAAAAGAGGAATTTGGGAAATTGGCAGACCGATCGTAATACTATTGCCCTACCATGGGAAAAAATGGAATTTGGGGATGGCAAGCCCACCGTAATATCATTGCCCGAGTAGGGGGCAAAGAATAATGTCGGCCAAAAGGATTTTGGGGATGGCAAAAGGATCGTAATTACGTTGGCCGACATATGGGCAAAAGAGGAATTTGGGGATGGCAGGAACGTGATTACGTCGACCGACTTTGGGGCAAAAGAGGAATTTGGGTATGGCAAGAACGTGATTACATTGAAACGACTTTGGGGCAAAAGAGGAATTTGGGGATGGCAGGAACGTGATTACATTGAGGATCGCAGAAACGCGATTACGTTGAACGACTTTGGGGATGGCAAAAGGACCGTAATTATCGTTGACCGACTGTGGGCAGAAAAGGAATTTGGAGATATGGACGAAAGTTTCGTTGTCTCATCCAACCGTTGATGTAACTCTCGAGAGGGGATCTGACGGTCCTGTCCTGACCCTGGAAAAAGATAGCAGACAACTCGGATGCACTTATGCAAAAAGTCAAGGTCTCTGTTAGTTAAACACGTGAAGTAAACAAAACAATGCAGATCGGAATATTAAGAACAAGAAAAAATTGGACCCCCGGCTCTATAAATACTCCCCGCCCCCGATTGCCTCTTCCACTTAATTATTCACAAAGCTCAAAAACCATCCCAGAGTTGCATTCGGATCCCCCATATCCAAAGCATGGCCGATCATACGGTAACACCAGAAAGGTACCACCTTATGAATCCGTTTGAATATCTTCTAAAATCTTTGCTTAAAGCGTGGCCTAGTAGCCAGTTCTCTTTTTCTCTTGAATCTGTTCTTCTTATTAGCTTCTTCCTAATTCGGTACAGGTTGAACGGGCAATCACAAAAGTATCAACGGCAAGAAAGTTTTGATTCAACCAAGAGATTTCACATCATATTTACTTCATTCAAGCTGCTCATCATTATCCATTTCAATTTGCAACGTACCGAGACATTGAGCCACTCGATACTACTATTTTACATCATTTGTGAATTCATCTATATCGTAGCATTAATCAAAGTGACTGGACCCTCGAGCTCGAACCTGATATTTCGGTGCTTGTACATCATATTTGGGGCTCTTGCTTCTGAGTTACTTCTTTGGACGAGCTTGTCTCTGGCCATGTGGTTAGTAATCAATGTATGTTTGCTAGTGCTTGCTTTGACATGTCTACTCATGCGAGACTCTAATGGTCTTCATGAGATTGTTCAAGTGATCAATGATGTGCCAATTGATATTTGAAATTCTGGCAATATGTTGAATTTGGGTATTGATTTTGTTGCATGTGATTTGCAATAAATCTTGTGATTTTGATAATCTATTTATATAGATCCATGATTACATTTTAGTCAAAAAGTCTTCCCACGGTCCCTTGAAGGTTCCAAATGTTAGATGGTTGTAATCAGAACTCACAGCCAATGATCCTGCCTATATGATTGTCGGGGTTGGGTAACGCCAAACACGAACAAATGCAAATATTATCGGAGACCCCAAACAATGCTTAATCAACTCCTGGTTTGCCAAATTTGACAATCTGCCCAGTGATTGCATAGCCCGTGTCTTAAGCCTTAAATCTCAAGACAGCAATTCCAAACCAAGCCAACCGAGCATTCTCAATCCCACATATCAAAACTATCCATTTTCTCACCTCAGAAAGTATGTGAAAAGATCAAACTAAAATCACGTAAGGTATCTAACTCGCAATTCGAGTAGGTCATAGCCAACTCCTATCAAGGCCTCATTCCCTATGATAACTAGCAAAAGAAGGGGGTAAAAACAGAAAAGAATAAGCTGCTGCACAATTTACCTTGGAACAATATACCAACGCCATCTAATAATAATACCCTGACATAATACAAGACCAAAATAAACTTATCTTATCCCTCTCGCTTTGCTCTAGGCTAAAATTGGGCTGCTACTGAAAGTGCAAAGCCATCTCCACATCCGGTAAATTAAACATATACAGTACGTGACTCACTCTCTCTATCGAGAAATGCCGAACAACATGTATATTAATACCACAGCCATAAACGACTACCTAGTCTTATGGGCTTTGGCTAACTTCTCCCTTCTTTTTTCACAGCCTTGAGGACTTCGTTTTTACTCACTTCCCTTTTACTCTTTGACCAGTAATCGGGCCTGGTCTCCTGACCTGGCCCGGTGCCTTTTCCATATTAATAAATAATTAAAAAATCCAAAAAATTCAGAAAAAAATGGTTTCGATCGAAATCTACAGAAAATAAGTTTTTGAAAAGATGGTCCTGAGTGTGATGTGCGCATGCAAGGCGTGCCAATTTCAGAGAGCAAAGGGAAATAGGGTGCTCCATTCAAGTTAAGTGCGATTGATTGGAAATTTATTAAAGGAAATTAGAGTGCAGGACTGGTCACTAAATGAAATATATATAAGACAAAAGAAAATAAAAAATGAGATAGGAAAATTGAAAGAAATTTAATCGCGATGCTTGAATTAATTGGAAATGAAGGTGGACTAGAAGAAACTCAAGTGCACGTCAAAGAAATTAAAATTGCCAGAATCTAAACACAGCTGAAAAATGGTTAGTTTTCATTAGTTTCATAGTTTAGGAAAAGTGATTTCCTTGTTGATAAAAGGGGAGTCGTTTTTCCCTTATTTAAGTTTGTTGTTTTCAGTTCATGAGAAATGTTTTTTGTAAATTGGTTAGTTTTCTGCTATCTAATCACTAGAAAGTCAGAAAACAAATTTCAAGTAAAATGAACAATTTGAAAAATATTTTTCTAAAAATAATTGGATATATCACTTGGAATAACTAACTAACCAAAAATATTTTCATCATTGATAATAATTTATATTTATAGTTTTTCGTGGACGATGAAGATATTTTCATTTAGCTATTTTTATAGTCGATATAAGTCATCATTTTCAATTTTTTTTTTCCAAAACATGAATTTTTTCGAAACAAACGGTAGTAAAATATTGTTTTTTCCAAAAACCTTCCCTCAATCCCTTTTACATACGTGAATTACGCCGCTTTACTAGGACTTTTTTCGAAATACATACTCTAACATGACAACTTAAACTTCTCTCTTTTCAAATCTAGAGGTGATAATTTATCATTTGAGAATATATGTGGTGTGTTCTAGTAGAATAGGATTTGAGAAGAAAATTGTGGGGCATGCAATATATGTACTTTGGTCTTTAGTCAATACTTAATCATGCTTTGATATTTTCCAAGAAAAGAACTACATTTTAGGCGTAAAAAAGAAAAGGACAAAAGCAAAAGCTTCTAAAAAGTCGGGTTGTTTTAAAAGCATCACAGAAGATTTGACAAGCCTTCATCAATATTTGTTTCCATTAGAGGAGCCTCAGATTTTTCTAAATACTCAGTTATACATCACTTGTATTACAAGTAAAAAAAATGGCTTTGAGAATCAACTTAGCCGAGCTGTAAAATAGCTAATTAGTGTGTACAAAGCATGACTAAACACAAAAAAGGGGGCAGAAATCAGTCAAGTAAAAAGAGAGAAAAAGGAAGCAGCTGCCCCATGCACAAATCAGAAAACATCGACGGGCTGAGGATACGCGTTCCCGGGCAGCCAGGCATGTCCTCAAGCGTTGATGAAATCAACGGTTGAACATGACTGGTTTCAGAGACCAATTATAATATAAATTGATTGGTTGCACTCCTCGGCTGAACGAAGGACGCTGAACCGCAACCCCCATTACTAAATGAAGGGGATTTGCGAGTCTCGGGTAGAATCCTCGGCCAATACGCGAAGGAATCCTCGGGTAGTGCATCCTCCATTTAATAATGAGGGTTGCGGTTGTGCATCCTGGAGCTGTACGGTAGAGATTCGGTTGCATTCGGTCTCTGAAACCGATCATGTCCTCTCACCCGTTGATTTGGAGTGGTTGAGTAATTCGTTAATCTACAGAAATTCTGAACTAACTAGATAATTTGCAAAAGATAAGAAATGGCTAACACGGTTAGGGCTGCCCCCCCTCCCCCCGCCTCCTCTCTCAGAGCTCATGCTGGGGATTGCCTTTATAATGCACGAGTGAGCCCATCGCTTCGCTTCACTCTCATACACAGATCAGAAAACTCGAGAGATCGGAAAACGTCCAAGCGGAGTGGAGGAGCTCCCGGGCCACTTGCAAAGTCTCTTCCTGCTCTTCGAATCCTCTTTGTTCCCTGTACGTGCTCCCCTTCTCCACAGCCATGCCATTTCCGTCCATTCCTCCTTTCCATTCCATTTCCTCCTCCGGTCCATTCCCGTCCATTCCTCCTGTCCATTCCATCCATTCCCTCCTCTCCGGTCCATTCCATTCCGTCCATCCGTCCGTCCATGTCCATTCCTCCATTCCTTTCCATCCTTCCATCCATTTCCATCCACTCTCTTATTGTCCGCCTCCTCCTGAATTCCGTTAACTTTAACTTGCTTGATTGTTTGCTAGGACTCAATTGCACTTTTCTGGACAAGGACGTTTGGATTTTGGGACTCAATTACTTTTGGAATTTTTAGGACTTGATTGAACTAACTTTGTAAGTTTAAGGACTGATGCGAAACTACTGTGAAGTTTTAGGATACGAAATGCATATCCACTTTTATTAATAAGAAGTTCTTTGAGCAGTCCTTTTATGTTTTCCAAAGACAGATTGAAAAAATCAATTTGTTTTCACCACCATTAGGGATGCTAACCTACTCTTCAAAGTTTACTCTTGCTGTAACGATGTTTATACATTTTTTCTCCCACAATAGCATAAAGCAGAGTTCAAACCTCCCTTCTATTACCTTCTGATTCGAAGCCGGAAAGACAAGCGGGCTTCTACCGGGCTTTTCACGCAAGCCAAACACGTTGTAACTCTTATGCCCAACAGCAGAAGGGAGAAATCAAATTTCATCCTCAGGCAAGCTATGCATTGGTCCAAGGGACTTAGCAACGTGTTAAAATCAAGCATGTCTTTGAACTACAAACTACATANCAGGCATTGCGGATGGTTAAATACGAAATAGTAAAAGATAAAAGGATAGTCAGAAGCAAGGAGAATTTTTAGAGACGGCCTCCAAAGGAAGCGCGGATATGAGTGGAGGTTCTTGGCTCCCCACTGGACTGATGGTTGAAGCGTGGATGACCGAGGCACGCGATGTGAAGCCCTCCACGAAACGTTCGGACACGTCGCAGGTAAGGACTGCTCCGCCTCCTCCTCCTCGTCTTCTTCTCCTTCTCATACTTCCACTACTCTTCCTTCTTCTCCTTCTTCCCCTTCTTTAATTCCTTCGTTCATTGTTCCTAATCCTACTTCCACTGACTCTTCTTCCTTCCTGCATATATGCCCGTCACGGCCAAATATCAAGTTCCAAGAAGAAAAAAACTCTGAGGCAAATTACAACGTGAACGTACACACACAGAGAGAGAGAGAGAGAGAGAGAGAGAGAGAGAGAGAGAGAGAGAGCTACCTGAATAGGGACGCGAAGGGGGACGATGAACGGCGACGGTCTCGAAGGGACGGAGCTCTTGCTGCGGGAGCGACGAGCTCAACTGTACTAAGGCTGCTGCAGCGGCTGAGCAACTCGAAGCGACTGCGTGTTCCCGGGTAGGAGCGCAATGTCCTCAACGGTCGATGTGATCGACGGGTAGGAGTGCATGTCGGCATTCCTCTCGGCCGTCGATCAGATCGACGTTTGAGAGAATGTTCAAAAGAGCGTGCACGTTCTCTCAACCGTGGATCTGATCGACGGGGTGAGAGGATGCGCAAATGAGTGCTTGCACGTCGTTTTGTGCATTGCTTTGTCATACTAAGAACATATTTGTGTATGCTGTAACAAATGAAAAAATCGCCAAAATTCGAAATACTATCTAAATTTTAGAAAATTATGACAAAAAAAATTATATGAATTAATGTGTCCAAATTTGTATATCATGAAATTTTTAAGTTACGGGTGAGTTAGAAGTTAATAAATGTCCATTGCAAGGCAAGACGTGAATTAAGGAAAAAGCAAAGAGTACAAGCCTATATAGACACACCTTAAACAAACATTTACAGTAATCCAAGGCAAGTGAACCGAAATAGATTACAACAAGCATGCCACGCAACTTCATGTTCTTGCCACTAGTTCCTAAATCCAATCCCTTCTGAAAATAATTTGGGGATGCTCAAACGACAGTACTTTCTATTGCTGTTGAACTTCTATATGCTCATTAGATTTGGGAAAAAATCGCGTGCTGATTGCTATCAGTTATTCATATGCCTTTTTAATCTAATGTCCTTTCTGACCAACAAAAAGGAAATTAAATGAAAAGGGCACTTGCAAGCGTAGTGTCAAGATTGTTTGGACGATCATGTCGTTGCTTAATCCCCGGCTTTGCATTAGCTCTTGTACACGGTTTTGAATGTTGGCTGTGCAGACACATTGTAAAAGGAAGTTTCGTTGCTCTCTTCCGATTTTGGCGGTTGACCACTTTGGCAACCTTGTACGCATGACACGGCTGATGGACCCCAGAAAAGTTCTTTTGAAAAAAGAGATTAAAAAAAACACCGTTAGATCCCTTGGAGAGTTAGATCAGCCGT
>SMSX01007025.1:0-19995 GCA_026573535.1 Eucalyptus polybractea
GAAATTTCATTTTAATATCTTCAATTTCATTTTATTATTGGATTGATGTATTGTCTACTACTCAACAGCAAGAGAGAGAAAACAATAGGAAAAAGCTCAGGTATTTGCGACCTAAAATTGAGGAACAAAACAAGGGGGAAATTACGGGCTACATTACGATAAATTCATGAAATTGAAATAATTGGACTTATTTAGAACTGCATTTCTAGAATTTCATTGAGTAATTTTTATAGACGTCTAGCATTGTTTATTGTATTTCATAGAGTAATCTAACTCTAGCTATGCAGGAAGCCCTCTCTTAGATAAAGCCTCGTTGGCTGAATCAATTATCCCTCATTCATTCTCAGAGGTATAAAGAATGTTTGGCTACACAACCATCATATTGTATCAATTCCAACATCCTCTATCCTAGTCAAAATGTCGATGTACTTAAAAAAAGACTAGGGGATTGGATACTTTTGTGAGACTATTGGTTGTAGGAAATTGCATGTTTTAATTCGCTCATTCACACTTATTTTTATTGATCATGTCATCTCTATATACTCACAGATTATATCTTCTCAATCATGCCATCTCGTGATGCTTCATAAATGTTTTGATACAAGAACAACTTATATTCCTATGATGATTCACGGCAATTGTGTTAGTATGACTTGATCTAAGGGGAAAAGAACTGTATTTGATAAATCACCGAATTTCGAGAGCTCTTTTGGCGAAAATATCACGTTTTGCACCAAAAGAAGCAACCGGGGTGCTGATGAAGTCTGATTGACAGCTAACAAAGGCAAAATTAGAGATGGAAGTCTTAACAAATTAACATTCCCTATCACCCACAACGGCCCCAACTAATTGACTACCATTCGTTTGAAAAGTTCCCGTACATCTTTGTGGAATTTCGATAATTAAAAAGGAAAGAAAAAGAGAAATATATGAGAGCCAATTGCGCTGATCCGTTTGGGTTGGGGCCTAGTGCAACCCCTTCTTACTCGGGCCACTTGGTCCTATTCAAGCCCAATTCTTTTTTATTTATACATACAACGACTAATGATCACTATTAGCAATGGCTATTAGGCCGAGCTTAGGCCGGCATGACTCGGCCCGGATGATCCAAGGGAAGAACTGTCGACCTTTGAGGGAGCCCATGATCCAACGGAAAGATTCAATCAAGCAAGCAAAGGACTTTGAGTCGAGAGTGCCGAGGGCATCGGTGATTGAGGAGAATATCATTAACCGAAGAGTTTCAAGACACAATTGGGAGAGGAGGTGGCTAAGTTAGCTAAGTTTGCCTTGAAGCTTCCAAGAGTCTAGGATTTCTTATAATTAAATGGCGTCAGGTGGTTAGATTTTTATTGTTAGATGGAGGCTAAATATGCAATTATAAGTTGATGACCTGTTGTATATAGAGAGGTCTTCTTTCATGATTGTGAAAATGCAACATAGCAAAAATTATTAATTTAGTCATAAATATATTATACGGATGTCAATTTAGCCTTGAACTTTTTAATTTTGTTAATTCAATCCTAAATTTTTGCACAAATTCCAATGTATCTCTTTTGTTCAATTGCCGCTGAAAATTGCTAACTTAACATCTAGTTATCAACAATCGTCCTATATAGCACACAGGCAATTTGATCTAAATGACTCTACTCAAAATGACATCTTATTTTTCCCTCATTTTTCTTACCTTCTTCTTATCTTTTTGTTTTGTTCTGTTTTCTTTTTTTAATTTTCTTAAGTTACTGTTCACCTTCTCCATTGTAAAGGATTTGTGTTTTCTTCAAGATATGTTGCCGCCACTGGTCAATGCCACTGCAAGCCGACACTGCCATTCACAATGACTTCCTCTCTTTGCACAATAGAAGCACCATTGCAATGTTAGCCCTTTTTAATTTTCAGTCTTCGAACTTCGGGAGCTATTGGACCTCTAAGCCATTGACATCCATTAATGGAGGCACTCGAGCAACCTCAAATTCGGTTGTGTGACAACACATGTGAGGGACATGACCTCAAGCGAGTGGTTGCACCTTAATCACAGGAGGCGAGCTCCATTAACGGAGGTCAACGAGAGAGAGATATGACGATGGCTTCTATATGATGGTGATTATCATCATTTTCCTTAAAATTACACAAAAAAAAGTTCAGTATTTATTATAATAGAATCGAGAATGCTAACTTATTAAGCACATTAATCAATAAGTAAAGTCACAAAATCTAATTTACATTTACCAAAGCACTTAGACACGTTCAGACTATTTTGAAAATTGGCTAAGCGGTTACTAATTTGACTGTGGGCCCCATATGATTAATGTGTCAATATTTACATGCCATCTAACCGTCTGTACGCATTTCTCCCAAAAGTAGACCGGCGCTCATCCAAGGTCTCGTTATCTTCTATGCATTTCCTTTTGATGGATAAATGGCTGTTGACGTCAGCTTCTTGTCGGTCGATCGCACTCATACATGATTGATTATCCATTTTTCTAACATTAGCCTAAATTTATAAGAATATATAACAGATTTTGGGTATTTCTAGAGTTTTATTAGAATTGATTATGATATAATCATTACCACTTAAAAGAAAGAACTCAAATTTTGACTTCTTATTACCAGAAGAAAAGAGGCATCAACCTATCATGGTCACCATGCGACCTATCAAATCACTGATTTTCTCACAATAATATGAAAGTTAAAGTCGACAACGATCAAGACATTAATAGACTCATCAATAGTATAACTTCAAGTATTTAGGACATAATTGGTATAACTAGGAAACTTGAATCCAGTGAAAATCCATGCGAAAACACATGCATATCCTTTGCCTCTTCTATCATGGTTAGGGATCACATAGGACATGGTCCAGAACTATAAATCTCAGAATTATCAATAGCACGCCTAGAATTATCTCAAAGTTAGAAAAACTCAAATCAAACTCCATCACAGAATATATAGATGACAAAAATTAACCTCACAAAACTGATGCCTACACAGGTTTATGCCGTAAAATTATCTAAACAATCTGACAATCATGTTCAAGCATGAAATCGCTTGTGATCACATCTGCAACCCTCCGTAAACACACGAACATCTGGACGAACATCTGATCTGGACATGCATCACACTTCCTTCCTCAGATTCCTTGATGAAATTCTGTGATTAGAAAAGCAGTAAATGGCACATGCATTGTCTATCAAAGTGCATTGAATCATAAGAAGACATTTTGTTGGATGCTAATAACATTCACACGGGTCTCTACACTTAAAGGGCTGTTTCTAAAATGTTTTAACATCTTGAGACAATAATTAACACTAGTTGTTTCTGCCATATCACAAACTAGAGAGAATCTTACTATGCTAAAACCAGCACCAACAATGTCTCATCCAGATTTGCACTTTATCACAAAACTATAGTTCAAAAGTTATGTTGCTAAGCTCAAGAATGGGAACTACCTTGAAGTGAAAGTTTGACCTAGCTTATAGTCAAATGAACAGCTTAACTAACTGGAATAAGAACAATGAACAATATGATCAGAATAAACCAAGAAGCAGGAATGAAGAGCACTGACTTAGCTTCTTCCTCATTGTGATTGACTACAATCATATGAGGAAATCTGCTGCTATAGGTATACTCGATCTTAACATGAGCATCATATCAAACTGTCACAGCAAGAAACATTGCCACAGCGCCCTGATCAGACACAACCTATGATAAAAAGGTCACACCTTGTAGATACTAGTTAAATGCATGAATAACTGATATAATCATTCGATATGCAGCAGAGATGCATCATATTAGTATGCCCGATGTACATAAAGTTCATAAAAGAAAGGAATCATAAGTTCAAAGGTCTTACCTAATTGTGCAAAGGCATGAGAGTGTTCAACAGGATGAATCAATGCAGGCATATCCAATGAGAAGCATGATTTACCCATCGTGACCTGAGGCTTTGGAGCTGAAAACCAAATATTAGCATTCAGCATATCTATAAGATACTTAAACAAATCATAGATTCCACAATGTCATTAACAGAAAATGGATGGAAAAGAAGGGAAATAAAGGCGAAGAGAAATGATATTCTTGGAAAAGGGTTCTACAAAACAGAGAAGAAACATGAACCAAATTGATTTTATCATTACAAAGACAAATTATTTCAAGGCCATGTTTTCTGTATGCAATGAGTTTCCAAAGCGTACTAATTATCTCAGATGCATGTAAAGATTATGATCTGATCAGTTTTTAAAATATTTGCAAATGAAGAGCTCTTATTAAAGAATTGCTATATATGTATAGAATCCATGATAGGGATCAAGGAAGAAGATATTTCTCTCAAACGAGTCTAATCAAAGAGTTCTCAGCTATTAAGATACTAAACTTCATCTTTTTTCCTTAACCGAGGACATGATGTCCCATTTCTCAAATGACAATCTGGCTGAATACCCAGTCTACAGGAAAGCTACATGTGATAAATAGGGCATCTGAAAATTGGCAAAAAGAGAGATGGGGCATCTAAAACCCCTTTTGTTTCCTTGGCAAATTCTACACATAGTCATAGCAATCATTAAATGGCTGAACACTCTTAGCTTCAGTCTGGATAAGTGTACTTACCATCTCAAAATAAACACCTTATACTTGATGGATGCTTGCAATTTCATTAACCCTTTGTCATTACATGACATTCCACTGGGCCAGCTTTATTTATCTGGGATGTAAGGATACAGAAACATATCTTTACTGCAGCAAACGATCTAGAGAGAGAGACAGACAGATAGACAGACAGACAGAGTTGTTCAGCATAATATGCAATCACTGAGAGGCCCAGCAACAATTCTTTCCAGCTATTTGAGAGAACTGGTCAGACAGTACAAATAGAAAGAGGCTTCCCGTTTTCTTTTTAATCACTATGGAAGAGGATGAGTGAGAGGAAGACCAAAGTATTTGAGTTTAAAAGAGAACTTATTCCGAGGAAGGGTCTTTCAGGATGATGTTGCTAGCAGACACACTGCTCAACTTTATTGATAGAAAAGGTAAACTTTGGTTTGAAAAATAGATTTGCTTTACTATGTTCATAGAAGCCTCTTAAAAAGTGTAATTAATAATGGGTCCATTGAAAAAGAACTATCATTTTCCTCAAGTTATCTCACATAAATAGGTGCTAACAGCAGTATTATAACATTCTTTCAAACAGACAATTCAATTAATTAAAATGGTTGATTGCCATTCATACCATTAGAGTTTCCTTGTTCATAAAAATCTCGCAGAAGAGAAATTGCTTCTGATGCCATTATACCTCCACATCGTTTGAAACCCTTTGATCCAGAATTCCCATTACTGCAAGAGAAACAAGAAAAAGTTGGAAACATTCATAAATTAGGTAGACACTTGAAAGGGGGAACATAGATGAAATTTCTGTGGAAACCAGCCAATATTTCCGATGAAATAATTAGGGCTAGTTTTTGAGTTCCAAAGGGAGGATTTTGAGCTAGGCAGTCCTTTTATCTGCAATAGAGTCCTCTTGCTTGATGTTGTATTCAAAAAGGCAATGAGCTAGTTCATGTTTCCCGCAATACTTTTGACTCATAATCAAATTACTAAGAGCAGCATTTACTATAAATTTCAAGCCCCCAAAGTCAGAGTTTTCATGGTTTGTTTTTTCCCTAAATTTTTTATTAAACGCGTCCTTCAGAAAATCTCTTGCTTCTTCCCCCTGGAACTAAGCTTGTTCTTTCAAATCTAATCCTTAAACAAAAAAACAATGTCTGCGATCTACATTAGCTACTTTTTGTACTGCTCGATCACAATGGACCAGATCCTGTTTTGCTGCGTTTTAACTTTTATGTCAACAAAGTCTTGAGGGAAAAATTGGTGACTTCTGAAGAAGCTTCAAACAAGAAATGTTAGATCATGGCAGCATCAGACAGATGAAAAATTATACTGGAAACACGAGCCATACACCACAATCTAGCAGACACATGCTCTCATTTATGCAAGAAGGAAAAGAGATTTCTTTATCAAGTACATTTCCCAGGGCATATCAGAAAGCATAATTTCCTCATAGTTAAAATATCATATTTCCTTGAAGATACTATATCTTGATATCAATAAAGACATCAAAGAATCTCACTGCACTCAAAAAGTAGGACTTCCCTGAACTGTATAGGGAAAATAAAAAGAATACAGAAATTTCAAACAAGTCACAAAGAATTTAAGAAAAAGGAAATAAAGTGGGGAAAAAAGGAATTAATATAAACTTGACTTCTTGACGCTTCTGGAAACTCCAATTTCTTCCATTCAGAGAAGGCAAAGGACAGAAAAAGATGGAAAATCAGTTCCACAAACCTCCATTTATTTTCATTGTGCATGGTTCACATGTCCCATATAGAGAGCATACTGAAAACTTCTCTGCAACTTCTGCAGCCAATAATCCAGTCCTTTGCCACTATTCAAGAACAATATCAAGAGCTTCCATCTCTGCATGTCTTGTTGCCTTTGAAAGAACAAGGATAAAACAGCGCAACCATATCAAACTTAGGAGCTTTGTCAGAGAGACAATTGCCCTTAGTATAGTTTCAACATAAATTCAGAAAATGCAGTCCATAAGAAATGTGTTCTCCTTTAAGCTAACTGATTGAAAGTATATATGAGATTGATCAAGGCATACACTACGTGAATTCAACAAGTTTTGCTCACTTGAAGTTGCTGCAAATCTTACATGGAAAAAGAGGCTTCTTATTGGATTGGCCACCTCCAACTTTTCTAACAGTATTTTCATATATACCCCTGTAGCAAGGAACCTTTTTTTTCTTATTATGCTCCACAAGATACTAAAAGGGCCAGATAATCTTCGCATCAACTATTCATTACTGTCCACAAAGCCATTTATAGCAGTGTACCGTCACCACATAACTATCAAAGATTACAGCAATAGACTATTACATAAGAGATGATCTCTACCATAAACCAGACTTAAACTATGTGTAAATATGGTCATTGTATGAAGAAATGTCCCAAGGAGCAGGTTCTTACATCTCAAAAGGCAATACAATGCTCACAGCGCATTTTTATACCAAATAAGTATACCAATAGTCTAGCTGACATAAGGCCTACAAAAACAATGGTAGGAACTTCACAAAATCAAATAAAGACCGTAATATTGTTCCAGACAGAGAAAAATGGCAAATGAAAAACATGAAACATTAGGCATAATAAAGCAAGATTTTAGTTATTGTTACTTGTTAGCAGTATATTTTATGAAAGAATAATGGGAACATCACCCCTTATAGCCTAATAATGCATAAAGAAATCCACTCATTAACAGATTTGGTCCAATATATTGTTTTATCATCTATTAAAGAAATACTTAAGAGAGAAACATGAAATGATCAACAATAAACTACGAGTGGATAATTTGAGGGTATCGATCCAGAGCAATAACAAAGTGCTGCTCGGCCAAAACTTAAAGAAAGGGTGGGAAAGTACTGATAATCATACATTCCGTGTCTCACTAGTCGGGTTTCTTCTTGCAGCAATAACGTTCCCATCCTCAACAATCACACAGTTGTTCAATCAAAATATTACACAAATAAAGCACAATCTAAAATCATTCACCAATTAAGACTGAAATACCAATCATCGTAATTGGCAAATAACTTAACATATCTGAAATGCACCGGTTTACCAAAAACCAGTTTCTTACCCAGCTGGAACTTCAAGGCTGTCCAAAGCAAGTTTCGCCTTATATAAGAAAATCAAATAGGTCTTGTTACTTGTTTGGAGAAAACAATATGAGGATAAGAATCAAAAATTATCTCATGAATGCATGCATGCATACAGGCAATTCAAGAGAAAATCAGCATCAAGTTGCTAGCAGTAGATATATTTCATTATCAATATGCAGCTACAATGCATGTCTCATGGCTATATGATAAATCTTGCAAGTCCTCTATGTTATTCTGGTCACAAACTTCCAGAAATGATTGTTACTGCACACTCAACCTCTAATTCAGATGCAAATCCCACCTTCTGTTAGAATGATATAGCTCTAATGACACTAAAGGGAAAACAGCAACTAATTTGAGAAACTACAAGTTGCTCATTCCAGTGTTATCATTGGTACCTGAGAGCTTATGTTTCGTTATTAGGTTTTAGAAAGTTCAAGAAGCTTCCAGGAGTTTTAGCTTCAAGGTCATTTTCCTTCATAAAAGCTATGGCAGATAAGTATAAAAAGGGAACCCTACACTGTTGCGAAGGCATCAAAAATCAGAATTCACAATCAGCTTCTTGTGCTTTTATCTCTATTCTACCGAATAACTAATAATGTAAACTCTGTGTTTCTAGTGATTTTTTCTTTTTCATATCCAGAGGACATAGGGCTAAAGAAAATAAGCACCTAACCACTTATTCATGAGCACAACCAAGGTTCATGTTACTCTCACATTCCAAGTAAAATTGGTTTTCAATTCTTTCTCGTTGCTAAAGTCAACAAGTGGTAAGAGGACTCCGACTGTCGATCAACCTTTCCTCGTGGCTTGGCATCTCACTTCTTATTCCTCTATGGCTATGCCTCTTCAAGTACCTCATAAAAGTTAGCGACAGAGTCCTACCTCAGTGGTCCAAGTGTGGTCCAAGTGTCTCACAATTCAGCACATTTTTATGATATGTACATACTATACATCTACATTTCCGAGACACCTCAAAAGCACCCAAATTTCTCTCTCTCTCTCTCTCTCTCTCTCTCTTTCTCTCTCTCTCTAGAAAGAAAGAAAGAATCGTCATACCTTCTAGGGATTGTCCCTGATTTTGCAGCGTGCAACGTCGCTTACCATTGAATTCACTACCAAGCATCCACAAACTAAACTTCCGAAGAGAACACTCATTCAGCGTCTCTCGAACAAATTCAACGACACACTCTTCAAGTTCCCGCGCAACTCCAGCACCAAACGAATCGAATTCAAAATCCAGCTCAAATGTTGCATTGACTCGATACAATCTGGATGTGCCAGGCGTTACCCGATCTATAAGAAAATGTTGCATTTGTCAGAGATCGCAGGTGTCTTACGGAAGATGGTGGAGCTGGAAGTTTGGCTAGGGCTGAGAAAAGAGGATTTAGCCGAAAGGAAGAACTACAAACAAAGAAAAGAGACAAAAGAGAAGGCAGAATTACATAATTTTATTTATAATTTTTTTTTGGGGGAGAAAGGAAAACGAGAAGGAACGAGAAGAAAGAAGGCATTGTAATGAAGATCAGCGGGAGTTCACTCATCGTACGAATTACTTCCTTAGCAAGTTTCCATCATTCTGCCAACCTAAGCTTGTACTTTTTGTTCCCCTGGCTACGCGGGTCTCCTGGAAGCAGGTGTCCAAGAAATAACGTCTTGCGATATATCATGTCTATCACATCACGCTCGCCAAAACTCGGTGGACAATCTAGATCAAATTCGATCGGTCTGTTTTCGAGCATATGTGAACTCTCTTGCAAGTTTCTTGATAGACCTATTTCAGTGGGATTGTCTTCATATACATGTGAACTAAGGGCTTCTGAGTCTATTGAGTCATGACCGACTTCATAGAGAAAAGCTGGATCAATTAGCCTATAGTCTCGGATCTCAGCCTTTAAATCGTCCTCTAATTGCTTGCATATTATTCGGAATCCCCACTTTTTCACACGGGGGACCCTTACTCTAATGCCGAATTGTGCATAACTCCCATCAATTTGATCAAAATGGGCTTCTTTCCATAAGTCAGATGGTGCGAAATAGTTTATCAATATGCCACCTGGATCCGATATGTAGTCTTCTACATGGCTACCTTTGTCTTTGCCATTGAAACATGGGGTAAGAAGAAGACCGCAATAACCACCTTCATTGTTCCATACAGCACATAAAATCAATCCAAGAAACTTGTCATATAAGTCCTTTGAAGCCATGAAAGATACAAAACCGTCTTCAACCGGTTGAAACCACTTTGGCATCTCTCCTTTAGGGAGATTAACACGGCAACGAGAATTCTGTTACAAAAATAGACTGTTAGAAAGCACCATAGAAGAATTCAATTTGAGTTTAGTAAGAAATCCTAGTGAATAAAGAGTTCCATAAATGAGTAGGGATCCATTGATCCCAGCTTGCATTAAGATAGAAGTCTCATGTGATAAAAATCATTCCCATAAAAACTATGCTAGCCACCTTCATTACGTGCATACTAGTGCAGGATCACTTTATATTTGTTTGGTTTTCTCAAAACTCTGGTTTTGCATTTTCAGCTATTGCAATATAAAAGCACATATTGTTTTTAGCATATTCTCCACACCGATATGTATGCACACGAGAGAGAGAGAATCTGACCTTGGCAATTGAAGTAGTGTCAACCACGGTCAACCCTCGATGGACCCATTGATCAATTGAAGTTAAATGTCCATTTGTTTGCAGAGATTCACACCCATTCGCGGCTAGTAAATATAAAAATGGTGGAAGCTTGGGAATCTCTTGTAATTGATGGCAATAACTAATTAACAATCTAGACAAACGATCACGTTTACTGATGGATGTAGGGAGGCTAGTAATATTGTTCCCCGACAGAATTAAGATACTCAACAAGGGAAAACAAGAAAGATCCTCAAGAAACTCTACTTCAGACAGATTACAATTGAGAAGGTCTAAGACATGTAAATTTGAAAGTCCAACCTTCATGAACGGATTAGCTGAATCCATGAGGTTTGGAAACACAATCGGGCCAAAAGCAGATTTGAAGAATTGAAGTTTTTGTAACTTGTAAATATTAGATGGAATGCTTACCGAGTTTTTGCCAATATCTAAAAACATTTCCTTTAAAGAGACAAGATTTTCTATTGATGTAGGAAGTTCTTTAATAGCGGTATGTAGTATGGAAAGTTTTTTCAGGCATCCGAGTTCATGTGGGATATCGGGAAATCTTTCAAATTTTGAGCAAACAGAAAAGTTGAGATCTTGAAGATTTTTTGACTTGAGCACATTTGGAAAAACACGAAGTTCAGGGCACCATTTAAAATGCAAGACTTGGAGCTTGTCATGATTTGCAATCGACTTGTGGGCTTCTACCAAGTTTTTGCAATTCCAGAGTTTCAATTTTTCGAGATTTGGAGTACATGAGAGGTTGGGCGTACTAACAAGCGACTCACAATCACTCAATTTAATGTACGTCAAATGTTCAAAGTCCTGCAAAAACAACAAAACCAACTATCATAAACATTCTGAAAGGGAAAAAAAAGGGTATTTGTATATTGCCGTTGCCACTTTTAAGAATTTTCATCCTTACGCCACAATTCTGTTCATGTGGAAGGAATCAAGAAGCATCATTAGATCAGGCAACTTGGAACCTACTATTTAGAGGTCTAAGCAAATTTCTTAACCTATTAATAATCAAAGTTACTATATATATCGTATTGAGAAATTACTAAACTCTTAGAAACTTTACTAGTAAATACAAATTTTTATGTATATATAGTAGCTTATGCTCACGAGCGAGTTTTACCTAACAATTTAGTTTTTGTGATCACATCAGTGAATAAGAGATAACCCTTATCATTTCATTTTTAGATATTATTTTAAAGAGTTATATAATATATATAAATACACAATATTAAAAATAATTCACAAATAAATTTTTAGACAATCATCAAAACAGTTAGAGATAAATTGATACTTCATACTCGACCAATAAAAGATATATCATGATTATTAGAAAATCACACGTTGGTTTTACAAACAAAGAAATACTAGATATCAAACAAAAACAAATCCTAGCATTTAATAACATCCTATCATTTGATGCTTGATACATTAAATATTACACGATTCTTTTCATATATATATTTCAGATAATTACATTTCACACTTAAGAATTGCACGTTAACAAACATGAAAAAAAAAAAAATTAAGGGCTAGTTAGTTTAAATTTCTAAATTACCCTGATATTATCAAAGACAATTCCTATTACTTTATAGTTGATGGAGATAATTTATATCACCTTATAATTGGTGACAATTCCTAGTGGCATGCCCCCACAGGATCATTTATATCAAATTAGTTGTACACGCATTACTAGCAAGATGTTTAATAAATATTTAATTATGTGTACTTAGAAATGTTGCTCCTTTAGAACTAATTTGAGCAAATGATGATGCATTTATTTATAGGATAGTGCAGGACAAATCCCGCCCTTTATAATATACATTGGATAAGCTTCCATGACTTGGAGACTACGTGACCTCTAAGGTTATTTTGAATGTGAGATACTGTGATCAATATATTGACCAACCACGTTTAAATCAAATGCTTGACCATTCAACCAGCTATTCCTTGGATGTTTTTACTTTTTATTAGTGAACGGGTTGGTTCGTCATGTTTCTGTTTCCTTTTATTTGACCATTATACAACTCTTTTTTGTATATAAAAAATCTCTATATGTAAACTAGTGACACAGAATTAGGCAAAATAGCTTATACTAGCATATTGCATTTTGAATTTCTTTCCTAGGTAGATTTGATTTTGAAATAAAACTACATCAATAGTTTGAGATATTAGGTTTAGAAAGTATTTGTCCTTCTATATATAATAAAAACCTTCTTCTCGTGAGGGATTTTAACCTCTTTTTTATTCTTTCCATCCATGATCTTCAATTGCTTATTTTACAAATATACTACCCATGGGCAAATACACCAAATCGGTCATTTTATTATCTCTCACATATTTCAATATATTAAAAATTGAACTTTTTCATGATTCCATGGCCTTCATAAGAAAATTCAAATTTTCTTTTTCTGCATAAAATAATAAAATTTCTTTGTGCTGTGTATTTTACCCGTAAAATGTTTCCATTGCAGATTTCTTATAAAGATGTTTCCCTTAATTTTTCGATGCCAATTATGCTGCACGTTATTTCCAACGCAAGTAGTTAAGGACATTCTGGAAGAAAATAGAGTAGTGGTTTCTAAAACAAAGGAACACCATTTCCTCAAAGATACTAGTGCATATTATACGCAAATGCCCATGCAAATGAAGTAGATAATAAAAAGGTCTATGTAGATAAATGCTTACCTCAGATAGTTTTATGACTCTTGTGATACAATTCCTCATATCCAATCTTACTAATTTCTTTGGACCAGAAGAAAAATGTGGATTCCAGGGACCATATCCATCCCATTTCATCCATCTTAGCTTATTTGGAAGCAATATAGGGCCTTCAAAAGAATTATACACATTGTGTACAATGAGCAATCTCAAACTTCTCATTTTTTTAAAAGCATTCGGATGGATACTTAGCTCTTTCTGCTCAAGTGGCTCCAACACTATGGCTTTTATAGCAGAATCTCCCTGTATATTCAAGACTACTTAGAATATGCATTTTTAGTAAATATAGTCAGAGAAGGAGCAAAATTTTGATGGGATTTGCAATCTTACCTCATCGCTCGACAAAGCATCGAAAACATCATCATACTGCCATAGTCTACTGCGTCACCTGGGATTATCTTGACATTCTTGGTTCACAATCTCCATACCCATGGATTGAATCAAGTCATGCATTTCTATGATATACTCATTTTCGATAAAACAACTCTCTTTTCTTATCAAAGACCTCTCAAAGAGAACTTCTAATCCTATTGTTGCCGCAAGATCGCAACTATTGAGAACTTTCTTTACGTACTTACTATCCCTCCCCTTAAAGAAGCAGGCAATGTCGAGAAAAATCTCTTTCTCATTTATCTCTAGTCCATCATAACTTATTTTGAGCACATCATTGATTTTACTGTTAGGAACTCTAGAAAGTTTCTTTAGTGTGCTTTCCCATTCATGTTCTCTTCTACCACACAAGAAGGAACCCAGCACCTCAATTGCTAAAGGAAGGCCTCTAACGTAATTCAAAAACTTACTCACCAACTCTTTCTTGATCTCTATTTTTTGGTGTGTCGAAAACGCATGATTGCTAAACAACTCATAGGCTTCATTATTATCCAGTGCTTTAACTTCATACACATGGGCTTGATCAATCCCATGATAAGTTAGCAAATGTCTATCCCTTGTAGTAACAATGATCTTACTTCCATTACCAAACCAATTGCGTCCTCCTACTAAAGCTTTTAACTGGTCCAAGTCATCCACATCATCAAGGACAAGGATAACTTTTTTGTGACAGAGTCTATGTTGTATTAGAATAATACCTCTATCGACACTGGGCACTTCTAATTTTTGTTGCAATGATAAAATCTCATATAGTAATTTTTCTTGCAACGGAACTAAATCATTGGAATTTTTTGAAGCTTCTCGAACATTTGCCAAGAAACATGAACCATCAAATTGTCTAAAAATAGCATTGTAAAGAGCTTTTGATAAAGTTGTCTTCCCGATGCCTCCTTGTCCCCATAATCCCACCATGACAACATCCTCATGAGACTTAAGGTTTAACATCGATTTCAGCTCAGCCACTCGGGAATCTATCCCAACAGGATGCTTAGCAACATGCAAATATGTTTGGGCTAGGTAAGTTGAGATCTCCTTCACAATTTCTTGTATAAGCTTTGACTCATCTCTGACAAAAACGGAAAAAGAGTTGCAGCATTGTTTTAGCGATTTGAATTAGCAATTAATGAGCAATCACCAACCAACAATGACAAAGCATTGCGTCTCATTTTCAGATGATCATAGCCACAAGAAAATGTATTTTCACTAAGTCGAATTAGGACTCCAAGTGTTCTTTACATCAATCAAAACAAGTTTAGGTTCAACTTTTAGTCACCCAAGCGTTTCATGTTCTTTTGATTTATACATGACGATTTACTTTTTTTTCCTTTTGATTGTTCTATGTGATTTATCTACACACTTTAATCAAAAAGAGCTATTTAAGACTGTGAATAGTGGTTAAGATTTCGATTCGAAAACTATTAAATACATGAAGCACCATGGTATTGCCTTACTTGGCCTGTACACACTAATTATCCAATATGTGGCGTTGCAAACTTTCCTACTCATTCCAAAGAAATGGGGTAAATGCAATAACGCCACTTAACATTTTGTCGATTTGTTCATTGATAGATCAAGTTTATAGATCAAGTTTAACATTTTGTACTTACAATCATGTGTGTTGATTTATTTGTTCTTTTTTTTTTTAACAAGCAGTCTTTATACTTGCATGTAAAAGTTTAGTTTCTTACACAAAATATGAACTCAACTCAACTTACCCCTCATTCAAAGGCCACCCAGACAAGCCACCGGCATCAAAAAGAGCTTTCTTCCATCTCTTCACTTTCTCCGAATCTTTCCCAAACTTGAATTCATGCTTTTCCATAGCTTTATCGTAACTCTCTCTTGGTGTTCTTACTTCCCTAGGTTCCACTTTGTAAAACACCGGAAAGACTTTGAGGTCTCCTTGCTCCTTGCACTCCATGATTTTTGCTGCCTCTTCCAAACACCATGACGAGGAAGCATAATCCTCGGAGAAAATGATTATCGCGATGCGTGATTCCTCGATCGCCTTCATAAGTGCCGCCGATATTTGGTCTCCCTTCCTCAGTTCCTCACTATCAATGAAAGTGTATACCCCCTTTTGGTCTAAAGCTGTGTAGAGATGACCAACGAAATTCTTGCGTAGATCTATGCCTCTGAAGCTCAGGAAGACATCGTAATTCTTCTTGAGGTTCGATGAAGAAGCCATTGGATGATGGAGTTCAACAATCAATGACTATTAGATTTGATAAAAAGTTTTCAGTTAGTTTGTTCACCATTTCATCTTGTTGTTGATTTATTCTTATACGAAGAGGACAAAGATGCACGACTTGCTTGTGTGCTTTGGTAAATGATGGGACTTAAGGATGGACCAAGACATCTAAAGGTGTGAACACATGGACTTTTTCATTGAAGACCGCGTACCACCCCGTCATTCACGCTGTCTGATTGACAAAAGCTTCTCTGTGGCTGACAAAAGTAGTGAACAATATAGAAGAGCACTGGACCTAGTGGACTCGATTATTCCACAAATTGACAAACAACTTTAGGTTGGTGGATTCTCGTGATCTAGGTCATGGACTCACTGATAAAAACAACTTGGCTAGCTTCCTTGAAATTTCATCCCCAACCACCGAGTAGTTTTTTCCTTGCTATATAATAATTTACCACATGACCGCTTAAGAGATATATAATTACACACGCAATCAAGTGTACCGGCAAAAAATAATGTTAGATCTATTAACAATAGTAGAATTTTGGAAAACATGGTGCTTAAGTATGGACCAACATATATTAATAGGTGTGAACACATGGACTTATCTTCACCACCAGGTATTCCGATTCTCTGAGTGACACAATCTTCTTTGAGGCCGACAAAAGTAGTGGAGAAACAATTTGGGGTGGTGGACTCTTGAGATCTGGTAATAGGCTCACTAATCAGAAAAATTTTGTTCGCTATCTTGAAATGGTATCCCCAACCTTCGAGTGGTTTCATCTTTACAAAGTAATAATTTAACAAGTGACTACTCAACTGACATGTAATACATACGACAACAATACTTTCTAATAGTCAAATAATCACAACATTCATCACCAAATGTCAAAGAGTTGGTTTTTCAAAATTTGTACCTCTAACCTTGTGTCGACACGTAAATATTTGCTTGAAAACTTTTCATTCATTTCATGAGAAAATTACGAATCAAGTTTGTTGATACCGGTGCGATTGGATCCTTAAACAAAAACATTTGCTGATATTAGACCTACTATCGCATCTTTTATTGCATTTTGCATTCAAACAATAGACACATTTATGTTTAGGCAAAATGCATCCAAATTAAACCAAGCTTGTTTCTGTCGAGCAAAACAGGGCTCCACTACGAAGTTCTTCATTTTAATCGGCCCAATGGACAGCTTGACATGCAAGATGAACTAGAATTCACAACTCCAAAATTGTGGCAGCTAGTTTCAATTTCATGATAGCGTGATTGGATACAACTCCAAGATTGCAGGAGATGGTCTTAATTCTAAGATATTACATAAGTCCCACCTCATCTAATGACTAATGAGAGGGATGGTCATAACGTTGCAAGCGAATCAGATTTTTGGCCATGTTCCTCATCCCTCGATCGCAGTAGATTACCTTGTGGGCTAAGAATGAGTTGGTCGTTGCCCGTCATTGTGGCCGGCAACCAGCCAAAAAGAAGTGGAGGAAAACAAAGAAAAGAAAAAGAAAGATGAAAAAATAATTTAATAATCAATTTTTTAAAACTAAAAATAATTAAATATATATTTTTTAAAAACATAAAAAATTATGAAAATTTTATTTAAAAAATAAAACAAAATAAAATGAAAAAGTGTATATGGAGGAAAAGATTTTTCTTATTGAATAGCAGAAAATATTTTCCACTTCATTTATAGGTTTCACTAGAATACCAAAAAATAATTACATTTTCTTGAAAAATGACTTTTTGGAAAATATTTTCTAGAAACATCATATTTTTTTTACAAAATGAACGGAGCTTACATATAGAGAATAAGATACTAGATGGAGAGGGCAAGACTTGGAAGAACCTTTGGATCTTTTTGAACAACCAAGGGAAATAGGATCATTGAGGTGCTTGGACGGACCCAAATGAAGTAGAACAACTTAAATAATATGAGCGCCATCAATATGCTTTGGAATGATGTGAGTATGAAGGTGAATAGATTAAATCAGAAGGAATTAGAAGGGTTACAAAATGTTCTTTACATTATTCCGAGGTAGACAGTATTCCAGTACCGGAAAACTACTGTAAAATTTACACAAAAACTAATCAAGACTTTACAATTAAATCAATGCGAAATCATCAAAAAAAAATAAATGAAAAACGATGAAGGACACCAAATAATTTTGTGGCTTAATCTGAGTGTTGATATCTATGTTTATAGGAAATGTTAACATCAAATAACCTATTTCCCACATTTAAGATTCCATGCATCTCCAAAATGTTTATAAATAATTCAATTTGGTGTAAAACTCATAGCATAACCGTGTTTAGAACTCCTCCGCGCGATCAAAGAAGGCGTGACCGAGCGTGCCCTTTTTGATATTCGCTGCTCGTCCTTTACGGGAGTCACGGGGCGGCTCTTTTCTCCGTACGGCTACTTCAGGCAAGAAAAAATAAAAAGCCCAAGACCCTTGCTTTTTGTTTCCTTCTCTGAATTTTACTTGGCCCCACACGTTTTTCTTTTGTACGGCAAAAAAGAAAGCCTTCCACTTTTGCCAGAAGCCACTCTCTTGGTCAAGCTTGGATAAATATCTCCAACGATAAAAAAACAAATATTCTCTGACTAAAGAAACTGGAGATCTCAAATCCATGTGCCCCCTTCGCTAGATAATTGGAGTACGTCCTATTCCATATCGGAAGTGGACTTCTTGAAATTCTTCGCGTGAATTAAATCTTGAAACATAATTTAATAGAAACGAAGACTTAGTTCTAAATCAATTTGATTCAAATTCCAATTTGTACTTCTCAGCCAAGTATTTAAAGCCTCAAAATTCCACGAGAAACGTTGTGGAAAAGTTATATGGGGTTTGATATATTTTATTAAATAGAGTAAGCGTCATGCAAGTTCTTGGGGCGAGTTTGATCTGTTTTGGGCAAGATTTATTTAATTGGCTGCATGTAAACTTTTTTAGTTAAGAAAAACCCTTGTAAAAGACTAAAACGCCTAGTTGAGGCCACTTGTGCTTTGTGCAGGGTAGGCAAAACCTAGGCTTTTGTTAGCAAAGAGCGAGTACAACGAAGTGACCACCGGCCTCTAGCAAAGGGGCCACTAGCCCTTATGACTGTGCATGGAGTTTTCATCTGTTGTCCAATTGACCTAATATTCACATTCACAGAAAGCTCGTGACTCAAATTGAATTTCCAAGAATCATAGACGGTTATAGTGGAGTGTTAAGATATTTTCTTCATTAAAAATCCAATTGATGTGATTCTTGAGGATTTAGAAAACTTGTGATTCGATATTTAAAAATGAAATTAATCAATCGAGTCAAATGACAAAATTCTTGACACATCATGATCAGGTAATTTTAGTTAAAAGTTGCAATATCTTGAGAATAAGCCATATTCAACTTCAGCAAATTGGAATTGTTGGAAAACGTTAAGAAGTATGATTTAATTATATCCTTAGATCGAATTTGTAAGGAAGTAATATTCTCAATCAATTTGAGTCAAATCTATGCTAAAAAGTTAGGTGTCTAGTGTCTACAAGCATTTTGAAAATAATGTAAAAGTATTTGAAAAATAGGTTTTGATAAAACCGACTCCCTATCTCGACCATTTGCAACATGCATTGCATATTATTGCTTATGTGGACTCATCCATGTTATATCATGAAACGTATGCCGTGAATCGGACACCTAAATATTGATTTGTGTTAATTCATATTATCTCTGCTACATTTCAGACCAATGCATGTCATTTTGCATTTATTTAAGCTGTGAATAACACGTACACATTTGTACCTGTCACGAAATTAGCTAGTTGCACGTCATACATTGTAAATAGTATTTCCTGCCGAAAACCGAAAATTATCATTACCTATTGCATAGAAACCTAATCAAAAGTCGGGAAAAAGACGAATGGTGCAGGCAGCAGAAGTTATATTGAAAGCGAATTTAAAAAAGAGAAAATCTTCTCGCCCAATTTACTGCTCCTCTAATTAAGAGATGCAATCCTCTATTTTGCTCATTATTAAAAGGTCCCAAGGGTAGGAAGAAGGTTAGTATAACAGGAAGTGCAAAGACCATTTGGTTCGCTTTCTTGCTTAGACACACTTTTGTTATTAGAAAGGTATGCATTGGACTCATGCTCGCCACTATGATTGAATTCAATGTTGTTATTTGAATCATACGCAATGGATCATGCATGTTGCTCTGATTGACCTGAATTCGTCTTTGTTATTTAAGGTGCGTATGTTGGATCGACATTCAAACACAGTCTTCAAATATGACCTTTCATTTATTTGACATGGCATCCGATTC
>SMSX01007028.1:0-24045 GCA_026573535.1 Eucalyptus polybractea
TCTAAGTGCAGTAGTTATAGACTGTGAACCAAATAATGGACATTCCTTTTAAAAATGTTTGGGAGGCAAAGATTGGTTTGTGGTTTAACTTGTGTGGTGGTCGTTGTACCACGCCGTGCATGATGTTCGTTCGATGCTTGATGGCTCAAAAGGTAAAGGTCAGGGAAGGAGCATATCCTTGGCCAGAAAAAAGGGAGTGTATCAGTGGCCAAAACAGTGGAAGGAGCGAATCTGTGCTGACGTTTTGATTTGAGCTGGGATGTTGACAATAGAAGATGTTTATCAATCGCCCAACTCAAGATGAGTTTGGGTTTTCCAGTCTGACATTGCATTCTAGAAATCTCAATTGTCGTGTCGCTAAGATTTGATATAATGCTCGATGAACGTCCGATTTGCTGGCAAGTTGTACTAGTCTTAAGGACCATTGACAATCATGTGACAAGATTCAGAATTCGGCAAAAGAGGGGAAAAGGGCTACCAAATGTTCATGTAACAACATTCTTTGCAATCCCTATCTTAAGACATTGGTATATTCCACAAAGCTAAGGAAAAAGAGCTTATGTATCCAGTATCTGTAAGCCTCTCGTCGAGAAAGCAGGATGCGTCCAGCCTCTGCCTGCATTACCATTTTCTCTTCGGTCAGAAAAGACGTCTGGATTGCCACCAAGCCTTGACATTCGGCTACCGTGACTCCTTTGGTGCACTTGGAAATACCCAAATGTCTGAGGACCAAGTCAAGAAAGAGAACAAACATTGGATAATTATTGGAAGAATCATGAAGTGATACCTCTATATCCAGCTTCCTTTGTTCGGATATTTTCGGCTTCCATGGCCCAGGTGGACTGGTCGAAAGTGAGTCAAAAAATTTGTCCTTCACATAAAGCTAAAATCGAAAAAGGAAAAGACATCTCCATCTCAAAAGAAAGAATTAAAGAGAACTTTAACTCTTTAAGCTCGCAAACGATTTACCTTCTTATCTGATTTCATGGCAGCGTCTACATGCGTAGCATCTGCAGCAGGAAGATCACAATCATCCGCTTTTGTCTTTAGGTGAGATTCATTCTGCAATGTGGAATCTGGAAAGTCAAGCAAGAAAAGAGAAAGAAGTGTAACAAGATCCTAAGGAATGTTTAAAAAAACAAAAAAATTAACATTCGTTGGATATTCGTCTTTAAGATTTTCAGCCATTTGTTTTCCACATCTTTGAAACTAAATCTCTTTTCTCGGCTCTTAGTTTTAGGAAGTGCTGTCTACATTTTAGAGGTAATGCGTCTTATACCTTTTTAGCTTTCTATTTGTCGCTTTCTACATTCTTCTTACTAATTGCTGCTGAGTTTCAAGACATTCCTTAGAATCAGAAGAAGAGTGTCATACCGCATCTTCTCCTCTTCCTTGAGCAATTCCTTCATTATGGTAACAACAATTAGTAGCAGCTCCAATCAACTAGACAGCTGTGAAGAGAAAAAGCAGCATTGAACTTAAATTACTCATGGCATGCACGGGGCTATACAAACAATTAGGACTATAAAATGCGATTCCTTCTTCACCTCTTCCCACTGAGATGCTCTTACTAGTTTGATTATCTTGCTTGTCGGCCCTCTCTATCTGGAAATACCCAGGGAATATAGAAAGGCACAGAATAAAAGATAACATGCAAACAGCTTTGAGGTAAAGAGGAAAAGTACATGGGAAACTCAAACAAAAAGATATTGAGTATTAGTATTATTACCTTCTTTCCTCCTTTCCCCGAATTGCTCATGTTTTGGTTAGTTCTTGACTCAGCCTTAGTCATCTGAGGTATGAAGTAACGTGGAATGAAAAGAATCAACTGCACTTTTCGTTAAATATCTCCAAATTAAGTGATGGTGGCAGAAATGACAAGAATAATGAGAAGTATTTGTATACCCTGTTTTCCCTTTCCTCTGATTTGCTATTAAGGATTTGTATATCCTATCTGTTGAACTGTAGATAAACTATATGTTTCGGTAAGATGTTTAGATCTAATGAATATGTTATTCATGTATACAATTTTTTCTGGGATCACTTGAGCAGCTATGACGAGGTAAGGGAGTAAAACCGTGATCCTTGGGTGCATGGGTGTCCACCCCACTTACCCTACGTGCTATCGGCATCAGATTACGCAGTTGTAAAGCTCTGGGACTAGTTTAAGGACTAGATGTGTACTCAAACATTTGAAGGACATTCACATTATGTGATGTGAGTAGCATTTGATCCTCAAGATCTTAATGCTTTTGCAAGTGCATCACTTGATGGAACTATAAAGGTACTCATTTTGGAGGTCTTGCTCTTAGTAATATACACATTTCAATTTCCAAATACGCTCTTTATACTCTCAATACGTTTCCCATTTGTTGCAGATTTGGAATGTGCACTTCTCTACGCCTAAGTTTACTTCACACGTGCATGGGAAAGGGCTGAACTTTGTTGATCACTTCTCGAGGGATGATATGCTGTATTTACTGAGTGGTTCGAATGATTACACTACTAAGGTTTGCAAACTTTATCGTTCTTGATTTAATATATCGGTGCATTATTGGAAAGAGATCAATCGATATATGATTCGTTAAATAACAAGTACAGGTTTGGGCAGAAGCTGTGTACAAACACTCCAAGGACACGAGCACAATGTTACCGCCATATGTGCGCATCCTAATCTGCCAATAGTAATCACTGGTTCAGAGGAGGAGACTCTTCGCATATGGGATGCAAATGGCTTCGGGTATGCATTGTGGGAGTTTGTACAGTCATAGCATGCTCTAGAATGTAGCTTCAGTTACAGCAGTCGAATGAAAATATCGCCTCCATCTTTTCCAGATTTTCCAGAACTTACCATAGGATAAGACTGTTTGTCCCTGGATTCTTTATTGTTTTGTGAATGACTCTTGACTTTCTGTCGCATACAGGCTTAAGCACGTACTGAAATTTGGTCATGGAAGGATTTGGGATATTTCATATCAGAAAGGTTCCCGCTGATAACATTCATACCTGCTCTAAATGCTTCATTTCCTCATTATATCCATGCTCCGACAATAATAAGCTATTATGATGGTCCGAGGTTTTCCATTGCCTCTTTAAAGACATCCATGTAGGCTCTGTGGTTTCAGTACAAAGATAAAATCTTCCATATCCATTGTCTCCCCTTTTTGTGTCTTTCACTCTGCCGGGTTGCAGTTGCTTGCATTGAGGGAATAGCTGTGGTCGAGATGGTGTGCTGATAGCGCGGAGCCTTCAGCCAAATTCTCTGTTGGATACAACAGATCCCAACCTCTATAGCTGTTACTTTCAATTTGAAGTTCAAATAAAAGTGCATATCATTCTTCTGTCAAAAAAAGAAAGTGTCGCTTTTTACGAGTGTGTACCCTGGTGAAATTTCGTTTACGATCTGTGGTGTATTGTGCTCCTAGTGGAATAACGGAGATTACTAAAATCACCTGAAAAAAAAAAGAAGGGAAATAATGGCAGCTTCGGAACATGAAACCAACGATTCAGGAGTCTAAATTAGTCATATATGTGGCAAGGCATGTTTCCAAACGGCTGTACCAATAAACGAGGAAGATACATATCAAACAAGTTGATACTTGTAAATATGACTTAAAACAAATCTTAATCTCTAATGACAATGACTTTAATTGCTCCTTCATAACTCATGTCAACAACCAGGCTATACTCCTAAGACTTAAACTAGGGATTTGACTAGATCTTTGTCCTATTTCCCCAACACCAGTTTTAATAAATCTGCAGCAAATGGGACATGAAAGGGGTTCACATCATGCTTATATTATTAAGAAAGTAGATTCATTTTGCTCACAAATGAAAGCGTGGATGGGATTTGGGATAGAATCGGCAGCAACTCAAAAGAGTTACTCGACATATATTTGGGGCCATTTAGCTAAATTAATACTGAGATGGAAGCCTCTTGAAGGAACTTCATCACCAGTCAAAAGACTAGAGTGGAATGCAATGCTATTGCCACTTTTTGAGATTGAGGTGTTCGTACAAACCTTCTTCTTAGTATGCCTCCGGGTTCTCTTCCTCTGCCCAAAAATCTTCTTCGCGACCCAATGTTGAACTCTCGTGGTTGTAACCACTTCGATGACCAGTCCAATTCCGCGACCCATCAAACGCAATTTTCCAGTCTAGTTCTTAGATCCAGATCCTCGAGTACAATGTTCAGTTTTGGCTGAACACAATTTTGGTGTGCACTTTTGATTTGAATTCAAATGGAAACTAGAAAAAAATTATAACAAAGATGTCTCGTCGTGCCGATTCCTCCAAAACATGGAGGCCATGACTCATTACCTTGTTTGATCGGGATTAGAGAAATGAGGCGAAGGAAACTTCTGCATAATAGTTTATCAGAAATAAGTAAAACTAAAACCTTCTTTGGTCAACACGAGAAATTGTATTCATAGCTATCAAAAGAGTACATCAAGTCAATTTCACGGGAACGATCATGCATTTATTGTTTGCCTAATGAAATTGGAGACACTTTACTCAAAAGCTTATGTCTAGATGGTAGATACTTGGATGCCATCACGAAGTCAATGAACATATTGAAAAGGTATGCCATGATTCTTAGGTAGCAAAGAGCAATCCAGTCATTGAACTTTCACAACAGACTGTAATTTACACAAAATTTATTTGGTGCATCCGTCTTTGTTGCCATCCTCTATAGAACCTGAGGAACCAACGTTCACTTTTGGAAGTCGTGTTTAGCCCTATAACCACGCCGATGACTAGCCCGCTTCCAAAACCCATCAGGACAATCTTCCAATCAATCTCTTCTGCGAATGCACCAAATGGTGGTGCCGGGGATGCTTCAACAAGATTTCCGCATTTCTTTGTCAGAGGAACTCCACACAATCCTAAGTTCCCTCCATAGGAGTCATTCTCGAATGTACGGAACTGGTTCACCTGAGGTATGGGCCCAGAAAGATGGTTGTCCGAGACATTGAAGAAAGCAAGGAAATTGAGTTGGGCTAGTTCTAGAGGGATCATTCCAGAGAGCTTATTGCTTGAAAGCTCAAGAGATTCCAGTTCGGTCAGATTCGCCAAGGAAAAGGGGATGGAGTTGGTAAGAGCATTGTTGGAGAGATTGAGCATATTAAGTTCAGTTAAACTTCCAACAGAATTTGGGATTTCCCCAATAAAGTTGTTGCTCGAAAGATCAATCACATTGAGATATGCCAATATCTTTTTGTACTCCAAGAAATTGCCTTTGTTGATTATTGTCATCGAGTAGTCGTACTTTCCATCATCCAGGGAAAATCCGTAGAAAGTTAGCACATGAGTTCCATAGTAGTGTGCATCATCTGCAGTGTGGACTTTCATGGCACTCCACATATTAAAGTATCTAGATGGAAGGCAACCTGAGAAGTTGTTCATGGATAGATCGATGATTCATAGGTTGGGAAACTGGTCATGAGCTTCAGGTTCCCCTATGGCTCCATGATATTTATCGGAACGCAAAATGAGCACCTTCAAATAAGAAAGTGAGCCCATCCATGAAGGAAAGGTGTCGACAATCTGATTATTTTCAATATTGAGAAATTCCAGATTGCTAAAATTAGCTAATCCCCGTGGCAGGGACCCTTGTAGCTGGTTATCACTCACACTGCAACCCACATACGTCATTCTGCAATTGAGGAAATCTTCCATATAAATCATTGCCATTCAAACTCAAGACGAAGAGGCTATTGCTCAAATTGCTTAGACATGGCAGAATAACACCAGACAACTTGTTCTTGGATAAATCAAGGATGCTAATAGAGCTTAGCCGGCACATCTCCAATGAAATTTCTCTAGATAGCTTATTATTTGAGACAAGGTAGAATTCAATGGACTTTGGGGGAAGGGCAATTAATCCTTGTATATCGTTGAACCGAAGGTCCAATGTCAAAAGATTTAGCCATTTAAAAGCTATGAAACTGGTGATTGAGTTTCTCGAAAGATTCAAAAATTGTAGTTGTGACACACTTACATTTAAGAACCATGGAGGTGTCGGCCCATAAATTCTATTTTGGGATAGGTCCAGCCATTGCAACGTACTTTGGTATGAAAGGAAGATGGGGAGCTCACTTAAGTTGCTAGAAGCCAAGCCAAGAAATTTCAAGTTTGGAAGGCTAGTGTTCATGCCGGGTTCGATAATCGACGAGAATTCATTGGATGAGAGTAACAACATATATAGATGTTGAAGTTTGAGTACCACATCTAGCCGCAAAGTACCATTCAGATTGTTTGATTGCAAGTTCAAGTATTCAAGACTCTCGAGGTTAGAGATGTTTTCAGGAATTGGGCTAGTTAATTTGTTGAATGATAGGTCAAAATAAGTTAACTGGGTGAGGCTAGTGATCTTAGCTGGAATTTGACCAGTTAATTGATTGTCCCAGAGATCTAAGGAAGTGAGGTTAGTCAACAAAGCAGGAATTTCCCCAGAGAGTAGATTCATTCTAAGATTCAAATATGAGAGTTGGATGAGCTTCCCTAGGGAAGATGGGATTTCACCCGGGAGTTTGTTAAGTGCAAAATTCAACATGGTAAGCCGAGTCAAGTTACCTATTGAAGATGGAATGTTCCCTGAAATATTGGTCATCCAAAGAGACAAAGACTTAATGGGACTGCCCAAGTGAAATTCTGGCAAATGACCCGACAGCTCGGAATTGTCACTTAAATCAAGAAGTTGTAGCATTAGCAACTCGAAGATGGTTCTTGGGAATGTCCCTTGCAAGTGCAATCAAAAAGTATAAGTGATGTCAAGGAAGATAAATTTGCAATGGCATCGGGCACCGGAGTCGACACATTCGACGAGCTAACATCAAGGTGTTCTAATTTGGTCAAAAATTGAACCATTGTCTCCATGCTAGGATTCCTTAGCTGTAGCCTGCTGTTCCAAGAGAGATCGAGGGAGGTCAAGTTAGTCAACTTTAGGACTTGAGACGGGATTTGACCTCCGAAGTTGGATGAAGAAAGGTTTAGGCTTGTCAATTCCACAAGACTGCCTATGGCGGATGGTATTTGAGAGAAATTGAAGTCGTTCCAGGCGAGGTTGAGGCTTTGCATGTGTGGGAGGCGGAAAAGGCTGGCCTTCGAGTCAATAGACTGGAGAGACAACTTTCACTGAGGTCAAGGCCGATCATGTAGCCCGTCCCTTCATCACACTTCACGCCTTCCCAACTATAGCAATTGTTGTCCTCCAGCCTCCATGATTCTAGCTTCGACGGCCGGCAACTTTCCACATATGGATGGAAGAGAGATTGCTTGAATTCTAACAAGGCAGACCGCTCCTGCTCATGGCACTTCGTTGGGCTCATTGAAGGCAATGTCTCGGAGGAAGCAAAGTGGAGTGGAATAATGGCGAGGAAAACCATCAAGGGATCAAATGGTGTTCGTTTCATGATGATTAAGTTGTGCAACACTCTCCTTGGGTTTTGGTTTTGCTGGGTAGGCGAGGTGAAGATGGACAGGCATCGGAGCTGCTTGTCAACTTTATATTACCTTTAATCTGCTTTAAGTCAACCTGTAATAAAGTCTAGCCCTCCCCCGCTGACTAATACACAGAACCTTTCGAATTTGATGGTGCTTCGGCAAAGGACAATCCCAATTTACACAGCCGAAGACTGCGTAATTTACTTTGCCCAACGTAACCCGAATTGGATGGCGATTGTATGGTAGGTTTCAAGGAAGTTTCGGCAGCTTAATAATCAATTTAAGACGCAAGGCGACTGCTAATTAATTTCGCTAAACGTAACCTGAAATTGATGGTATGATCAGGCGTAGGTTCTCGGTGGAAGCTTCTCGCAGCCACGGCTATCAACGAAGACTCATAATTTACTTTGCCCGGATAGAACTTTTAATTCTGATGGTGGATCGCTTATGTTTCCTCGAGGAAGCCGGCAATGAATTCCATCAAAGACCCACGAAGACCGCGAATGACCGTACCGGTGAGAGAGAGAGAGAGAGAGGAAAGGGTTTTTTAAAAGGAGGAAGTCTCGTGGAGCGAGGAGCGAGGGGTGTTAAATTTCTCGGGTTTATAACGATGAGAGAAGTTTAGCCACTGAAATTGTTTTCAATAATCAAGCGTCTCAATTTTTTTTAAGTAATTTTCTTTCAGAGAAATTTGAAAAAAAAATTTCAATGCAAGATTTTGATTTTGCAAGGGAATTATGGTTTGATATTTGAATACTTCCTCAATTAGGTATTTTCTTGACAGGTACTTTATCAAGCCACCACCTTGACGAGCAGGAGTTTGAAAATGAAGTCTTTACTTATTTAATCATGCTGTCTTATGAAACTTTTGCACTATTTTTGGGGAAATGACTTGAGAAGATCCATGCGAGAGACTTTTGTGGTGGTTGTTCTTGTAACGTGATAGTTGGGCAGTCGGACTAATCAACAAATTGACTAATGAAGGTACTCAAGTCTTACGTGACTTGACATTATTACCTGACGTTTCTTTTGCTCCATGAGTTTTTTAATCTACAATTATTGGAGTGCTCCACCCAAACGAAGTTGATGGAATTCCACATTTCATACGTTGGTGCATGTGAAACACTTTTCTTTTTGACTGAACAAACGCACTTTATGTCTATTGATTATATGAATTTGACTGATTCTCACTTACTATACTAACTATATATTGAGGGGAATGGGACTTAAGTCAATTAAGAAAAATCAATAATGATAGTAACCTAACTTATGTGATTAACAATCCTATTAACCTAATAGGCTCATGTGGGTAAGAACAAATCACTTGTTGATTTAGTGATACATTATTAAAATTTATTTTCCCTCCTAACTTTTTTTAAGCATGAATTTTGAAAATGTTGTCTCTCTTAACTCGGGAAACAATCCTCAAGGCATGACTGGTCACCTGGACAATAGATGAGATCACTCTTGTGATGGTCGTCTTTGATAGGTAGCATCGCAATGGTGGTCGTCTCATTGACAGACGACCACCACAAATGATGGTTGCTGCTAAACAAGTGGCCACTATGACAATGTTCTCTTGTGTAGGTTGAGATCAAACTTGAGATTTAGATCTTAATATGGTTTCCCATGAAGATAGTGAAAAGCGCAGTTCATTCTTTCCTCTCCTCGAATTGCTTGTGTTTTCGTTTGTTCTTGACTCAGCCTTCGTCATCTAGAGCACATGGTAACGTGGAATGAAAAGAATTAACTGCACTTTTCACTATCTTCATATTAAGTGATAGTAGGCAGAAATGACAAGAACATTGAGAGGTATCCGTATACCCTGTTTTCCCTTTCCCCTGGTTTGGTATTAGTGATTAAGAATCAGCTCTGTTGATCTAATGGAAAGTTGATGGTGCAATAACAAGAAGCACACAAGTATAAGACCTGCAAAGACGGCAAACAAACCACTGGGCTTCTGTGGTTGGGGTGAAGACAACACACCTTCAGGACCTAAAGCATGATGTTCTAAACAGTCGTGCGAAAAGAATTGGAAAGAGTCATGATACCCTTTTTATTGTTTCCGCCCCCTTGCTCACAGCATCTCTCGGATTCTGTACATTAGATGTTCTCATCTGAAAGATAAAACAATAGATATCAAGGCAAAATAAACCATGAGTCTGATCAAAAGAAAGAAAAAAAGAGAGAGAAGCTAAATTCAGAAAAGCTCATAGATGAAAAAGCTTTACCTGCTCTCGTTTTCCCTCCCCATAAGCTTTATAATTGTTAGGGTACTGAGGATCACCTGTATGCTGTAAGAGAGAGAGAGGCCTCGCGAAATTAATAGTTATAGACACTCACATGCATTAGAACGCACATATAAGCATGTGACAATTTGCTCTGTGAATGTGTAATACCCTCTTTCCTCTTTCTGCCGACTTGCTGGGGATGCTGTTGGGGTTCTGCAGATTCCCATTATACACCTGAAATAATGGATAAAACCAAAGGTTTTAAACTATGAAGACAACAGGAAGGCAATTTCCAGGCAAAGAATATGGACTGGCAAGTTCAGAGGAAGAAAAATCTTCACTGTATTTCCCTTTGCCAGGCCATTAGCTTTATGACTGTTATTAGAGTCTAAAGTGGCACTATTATGCTGACAAAAGGAAGCAGAGGGAAATAGCAGAGGCTCTATGAAAATCCAATTCCAACAAAGAGATTTAGATATAACAAAGGCTGGATAAAGAAAAAGAATGATATGAATGAACAAACAGACATAAGTTAGCTTTGCCCTCTATATTATTCACACAATAAGGGTAATGTTTGAAAAGAATACCAGAAAGTGGCTAATTGATAAAGTAAAAGAGACAACTATAACTCCAGAGATATTTTTTTTAAAAAAAAGAAAAAAGAAAAGGGATCCTTTAAAAAGTTAAATACATCCACAATAGCTAAGCGAGAACTGAAAGCACATAATCTTCACCGGCTCATTTACATAAAATCTTTGGCTTCAATAAGCCTACAAGAAGGTGGGAAGAGGGTTAAGGACAGCTAACGGAATGCAATCATAACAGGCAAAAGACGAACAGGATCTATAAAATGCGGGTGCTTCTTTTGGTTTCTATTTCCATTTTCAACCAAATTATACATGTAACAGCCATTACAGATGATATATTTCAACTATATCACTTTTTTTTTTAGTGCAACCTATTTCAAAAACCACTAGCAAGCATGTTGAACAAATAACTTCTGAAGGAAAAGATGTGTCGAGAAAAGAGAAGGCAGACAAAACTCAAATTTTCAAAAGGTCCTTCCGCTGATCAAGAGAGCACAAGTCACGCGATCAAGATAAGAAAAATAGAATTGGAACCCTTCTTACTAGCCATGGACAAGTTTCCTCACTAAGATGCATCTTATTAGACAGAAATGACCAAATGAGAGCTCTAATAAATAGATGTTATAAATCTGGAATATATTTCAAAAGCAGTACATGAATGAGTAAAAATCATAATATTCGTAAGAAGATGCAGTTCCTTTTTCTCTAGCAATGTAGTCTCACTTGATGGAGCAACTAGAAATTCAGATGCTTATTTTTAATAAAGGAATGAGGAAGCGAAGCAAGAGACTGAAAGAGTTCTTTAGGACGAAGGAGTAAATGTGAACCTATAGTTTACTGGGCAAACGTCAAAGCAAAACAAAAGTTTTTTCCTTTTAGGGGGAAAAAACCGCTAGTATACTGAAAAATAGCCCAAAAGTTAAAACTCACCCCAAATAAAAACTTGTCATGGACGAGACATTATAAAGAATGGGAAGGAAATATTAGTCAATTCAATTGAAACGCCATGACTTGTGATTGCTTATAAAGGAGTGTGGCTGGAGTTTCTGGAATATGAGCATAAACTAAACAGGCATTTAACAAGATAACAACCAAGTATTTAACTTTACCAAAAAAAAAACAACCAAGTATTTAATCTTTAACAAGAGAGAGAGCACAGCTTTTGTTCTAGTCTAGCGTTTCAAAACATAGTGGAGGGAGAAAAACACAATAATTACCTCCCGGACGATGCACCATGTATTTGGAATATTGAAAAAGGATAAATGAAATTCCACATAACATAATTATACAATCATAATGCTCTGGCCTCAAGTAAGAAGCCACAAGAAAATAAAATCCAGAAATAGCCTGTATCAAATAATGCGCCAAGGTTCATACAGCATATAAAACAGATACATGGGTTTAGTTCCATTTCCGTAGCTCTCATATCTACCTCTATGCATAAGCTACTCACTGCCATCAAAGACCAGCACTTGAACCAAAAAATCATTTGCAACAGCTAGCTCTGTAAAATTTTGTGCATTCAAGGATTACCGCTTTGAAACATACCAAGTTTCTAGAAAAGTTAACTAGCTTGAGTAATGATATCTTGTCGATTTTATGGGAACGCACTAAGGTTCAATCGAGCCTTTGCCTATTGGGGGTTTACAGGAAAAAGCAGCCCACAGAGTCCCACCTTTCTTTCGTTTGGTTCCTGTTTTTTCTTTTCTGTGTGTTGGGGATAAGGGTTTGAAGGTGGATGATTAATAACTTAAGCCTATAGTAGGGGTATCAATACACATCCTTAATCAAGAAAAAAACAGAGGCATGAAAGTCGCATTGTCAGATGCCATGACATGTATACTATCTACTTTAACACCATAGAATATGAAAATTACTATTTTGAGAATCACAATATCACAGATATGAAATGAGTCGACAGACATGAGAAAACCTTTGTGGCATATGGTTTTGGAAGAGGCAAAATGGGTGCCCCAGCACCTGTCGGCTCCCTCGGCAGCAATTAAGAAGTCAAAGATTTAATGACCTCTTTATCTTCATAAGTACTTCTGGAAAAATGAGATGAAGAAAGTGGTTGGGCCCCAGTTTGTAAATTTTGACTAGGGGTCGTTAATGATGGCTTCAAAGTTTGCTCCATTCATAGCTAGAGGCAGACTTTCTGGAACCACTCCAGACCCTCAGACAAAGTTTGCTCCATGGATAACTTGAGGCATGGGGTCAATATCCAGACCAGCAGTACTAGAACACTTTGCCGCAGAAGACATCGACATCATTCTAGAACTCAACAAATCCTTTGCCACATTAGGCATTGTGTCTAAAATCAATAAAGCAGGACCCGATGGCAGATCTGAAGGAATCAGCATTGGTGTCTATGTCAAAGAATCCATGATAACAGGGGGCTTCAAAGAATCAGATAATCCATAAGTTGCTGCAACACTCCTTGTCAATGGATTTGTTACAGGATGTTGCATTGGTTGCTTAATATGATATGCAGCCAGACCGGGCGGCAGTCCAGCCAATAACTCTGCTGAGGATAAGGGACTTCCCTGTACTCCTACCAAATTCTTGCCCATGTAATAGCATGGGCTGTCCAGCAGCAAGTGTATTTGTAGACAGCAATGAACTGAATGATGTTGAGTTCTGTGTGGGCTGATATGAAGAAAGAGTCTGGTGGACAGCCAAATTTGGAACTCCTAAACTGGAACTGTTGGTTCTGCTTATTGTGGTGGCCTGTGGAGTGATTGAAGATGCAGATGAAGCGTGGAGGAAAATAGCCTATATGAGAAGCTAATGCAACATGAATAGATGGCTTGTTTCCATCTCAAGCATCAGATCAGAACATAAAAGTTGATAAAACCTTTATGATGGCTGGATCTTCTGGCAAGTCTGATGTAACCTTTTCAGGTTGAGACTCTGAAGATAGAACCTGCAATTCCTGAAACAGGTGCACAAGCATTTTTGTTCCTCTGCTTTAGTCAGTCATGTGAATTTTAATACAAGAATCAACATAAGTACATCAAAGAAATAGTTGGATCACCAAAACAAAGCTTCAGTATCTAGAAGTTACCAATGCTAGCATGAGTCAGAATTACGAACTGCAATACACCTGTGTTTATGAACAACTATTCTACAGTATAGTCAATGATACAGTATATGCTTTGCTTATATGCAGATCATGGATGGCAACTGTCCAAATATAATGCCAAACTTTATGTCACTCCCTCTGAAATTTACGTAGTCGAAAACTCTGTCATCAGGAAGGACCTGAGGACCGTCCTTTCTTCGCCCTTCTGTTCCAAAAGATCTCACTGCAGTAAATGAAGGGAAGATTCAGATGGAAGAATGACATTGGAAGAGCTATTTTATGTCTCTACCTGTCTACAGATAACAAATATGCAGTCAATAGTTTGAAAAGCAACTCAGACCTGAAGTTTCAAGCAACAATAAGAACTAGAAATTTGCTGAAAGAAACAAAATGCACCAAGACCAATAAACAGATAAAATCATCAGATCTCATCAGTTAGGATGGGCTTCGCCTAGGTACCCTAAGTCCAACTTCTGTTTTCCAAGTCCTGGGAAGAAAATATAGTTGAAATTATATTTTTAAGGTAAGTGGTAACATATGGGGAAATCACTGAAGTGATTAAGCTCTGATTTTGAATTACATGAAGCATATATGAGCCATATCAGCAGGACAAAACTAACATATACACCTTCTTAGGAGCAGTGCGCTAGACTCCAGAAAGTAGAAGCCATTAAGCCCCCAATACTGAAGAGTCGCCAAGTAAAGGATTTTTTTTTAATTATTTTTTTGCATACTAGAGATGTGAATACCAAATCACATCCCTGAAATGAATTTGCCATGAAATATCAGGCCAAGCTTCACAAAAGCATTTCCTGCTATAAGCACAGACACGAATATCTCGTCCTACGCTTTCTCCTGTCCTCTAAATTGACTGTCCCGTGAACTGCAACTCGCTACTCGATATTATAATCACAAGATCGCCAAAATTTTAGTCACCAGCAAATTCGATATCACCGAACAATTACAACCGTCCACCACAGGAAAATCTTTGATCTCTCATCAGGACAGTCATCCTCTTTGGTCATATGCACGGTCCATGATTTTTGCTTCTACCAAGACAGGAATGAAACCGTCGGCCAAGCCAAAACCATCTCCGTACACTAACCATTCGTCTACACGCAGTAGCCATCGGCACAAGTGTTGGCCGCTAATCTTTCATCAACGCCTCGAAAAGTTCCTTCCGCGACCGTACCGCGGCAATTGCCAAGCACCGCTGTGCATGTCCTGGAGCCGACCGATCGACGACCACGCTACAAGAAATGCAGAGACTCGGGCTTCCTGAGGAGACAGAGAACCGAAGAAGGGACGGAAGACAACGCACCGTTTGCGAGGCGGATGACGGCATCGTGCGGGTCGATGCGGGAATCCCCCTCTTCTTTAAACGAAAACGTTTCTTCATTTTGGCTCCATTTAATATCGATAATAAAAATATTATTCATTAACCAATTATTTTAAATGATAAATATGATCATTTTAAAAAAAATATTTATCAAATCATTTATTTCACGTGAAATAAACAAAGCATTTATATATATTATTTCTTCTTTTTTATTTTTTTGGGTTTGATAGGACTTTTGGCTCCCATCGGTCTAGCCTAAGCAAATGGCATGGACAAATCAAATTATTAATGAATTCATGTCGACTTATCGTATCATAAATCATTATACCTATAGATGTTCTTTGTTCCGTGAAAATCACGTCATTTGATGGTTATGATACTCTAAACTTAAACGATTTCAATGCATTTATTAGAGACTCCATTAAACTATTTTTTTCTTCTGAATCGCTAACAATTTCGAACAAAGTCAGAATTCACTTAGGATGAAAGTAAAATGGGTTTATAACATTAAATATGTCATGATACCTTCTTGTTACATTATTTTTTAAACTCAACTCATGAAGTTTTCGATCTCCCAATCAAGTTCTAACAAATATGATATTTCATCTATCCGGTAACCAAATTACCCTATTTATTATTTATAACAATGCAAAAAAATCATCGAGCAATGCTCACCAATTACAGTGTAAAAAATAATATTAATAAAAATTCAAATAATGTTTAAAAATTTTAAATTTTGTCCACATCAACATTAATTATAGGAAAATTAGAAGAAGGAAGGGAGACACGCCCGTGACGCAGGTGGGTGACGGAAGGCGCGCCTGGGAGCAAGAGACAAGCAGCGTTCGGCCATGGGGGAAAGGGGGCTTTTCGGTGAAGATTTTCTGGGCTTTCAGTTGCCATGAGAGAAAAGTCCGGCTAGAGAGTTTTTCGGCTGCGTAAGCAGAGGGGGTGCTCGAAACAGGTGGAGGAGAGCATGCTCAACGATATACAGAGTTTCGCTTGCACGACAAGGAAGAGCGGATGGCGTCGGCCATGGGAGGAGAGAGAGAGAGGGTGCTCGCTCGAGGATAGAGGTAAGCATGGAGGCGTCGAGAGCAGGAGATCAGGGAGGAGAAGGCCAATTTTTGTGTGAAGGAATCGTTTTATGGGGAGGGTTCTCTGGTTCTAGTTCAGAGGGAAGCAACGTTCGACCATCGGAGAATCCCTTTTTCATTGAAGGGGCTCGCTGATCTGGAGCGAAGAAGAAACTTCATCACCAGAGTTCACCGCCGAAGTTTCCGATCAAGGATCAAGCCGCAAACTATTCTTCGTCCATTTGGTGTTGAATATCGGGCGAAAGCTGTTGTTGTTCATCATTGGCAGAAGTAGAAGCCTAACCAGGTACTCCGTGCCATCGCCGATCGAGGTTTAATTCCACCAAACAAAGCACTTGCTTCCGGGATGCTTTTCTCTCTCTGTTTTCTTTGACCGAGTGGGGTATTTTGACTCAATCGATGATCTCGAGAAAACTGTGACGAGACGAAGCTGTTTTGTTGTTAATGATAGTGATCTAGGTCTGATGCCTGTCATCGTTATTCGTTAGGCTAGGCACGGTTTAAAAATCAAACCGAAAAATCACTGTTAATGCTGCTCATTACGTGCTCGATGAAATGTTCCAAAGAGTGCCGAAAATTGATGCGTGTTCCGACTCGCGATCGTTCTATATTTGCTTTCGTACTTGTTGTTCAATGTCTGATATTCGTGTTTTCTTTGCTTTTTCATGCGATTTGGTGAGAAACACATGTTCGAGTTGGTCGGCCATGGATCCTCCCTCCTTCTGGCCGGTGATTTCCTTACCGGCGTCGCTCACGGGTCAAGGCCGTTCAAGTCAGCTTTGCTCTTCATTCTAAATGCGTTCATGATTGTTTAATCGTTAGAAATGTTAAGAGTTTACAGGCGTTGGCTTTGGTTTGATATTCTTTTATTGTTGTTTGGCGGTGGCCGGAATGAGTGGCCGGAAGTGCCGGACGCCGTTCGGATTAGATGGCCGGCGTTGGGCGGTGGTGTGAGCATAGGTGTCAATGGAGAATGGCACGGCTTTAGGTTATACAGGTTCCCTAAAAAAAGAGAAAAAAACAGAGAGAGAGTAAAAAAAAGAAAAGAGAGAAGGAGATGCAGCTGCAGGCGTAAAAGAGATTTGGGGAAGAATGAGGTGCTGGAGGTTGACGATGACGGCAACAGAAGATACAAACAGCCTATTTGATTAATTCCAGATCGGCTTTATGGCTGGCTCTGTTTTCAGTCCAACCTGGACCGATAGGGTGCGGGTCGGTTTATTAGTCGGGCCGGGTCTCCTGACCAGGTCCGAATTTTTATTCTAAAATTCGCAAAAAATAATAATTAATTAATTAAAAATTCCAAAAAATATTAAATCGTTAATAAAAAATTAAAAAAAATCAGAAATATCATAAATATCCAGAAAATTCTAGAAAATCAGAAAAATTTTAAAAATTGGAAATTTTTTGAAAAATTAACATCTAAAATTGGACAAGCGTTTAGGGCTTTACGATAGGGTCCTTTGTTTTGGATTGCGTTTCTCTTTTTAGGGACAATATTAGGAGGCTTGCATGTAATTTCTTTGTGTTTATACTTGGGTGCACATTTCAATATTATTTTCGTTGTTTTAGAATGGTTAGAACAATACTTAGATTTCTTTGATAGTTTGCTAAGGCGTTGGTTAGCATTTAATCAAGTTAGGTACCAATGTGGTGTTAGCCTTAGGGCTAATGTAATCAAGTTCCAAGTCTAGAAATCCATTAAGATATGGGAAAATATCTTACTAGATTTCTGGCTGACCCCAAAAAGGGTTGTGGCGATACTCTAGTCAAAATTTGCGTAGGCTTAATTGACTTAAAATCTGAACGTTCAATGTCACGTAAGGTATAGGCTTGGGAGAATCCGAGTCAATGGAAGGCCGTTGGCCTAAAGTTGACAATACTCCTAAACCTAATAGCTCCTGCGAGGAGGGTTAGGTTGGGACAATTAGAGGTCAAAATGTAAATCTATCCAAAAAAAAAAACAGAGAGAAAGAAAAGGGGGTAGATAATGTAGATGAATAACTTAATGTTATATTTGATGGTAAAATGTGGATTTTTTTTATTCGGCTTATTGTTAAATGTTAAATTTAATAGTGGAATATGGATTTTCTTTTTCTTTTAAAAGCCAAGTTTTATTAATTATTGGAATGGAATGTTGTTGAATTTTTCAATTCAAAATAATGAATGGTATTAACAAATAGTGAATTAATGTTTTTAATGTGAATTCATTTTAGACTCTTATTTATTTATTTATTTATTTGTGAAGTTGAATCAAATTAATTTGATTGAAATAATCATAAAAATGATAATTTATAATGTGAATATAAAAATATACATGTAATAGACAACATGTTCCAGCGTGTCAAAATTTTCTATTTTTATAGAAATGATGTATCGTTGTGTCATGTCGCATGTTGGTGTTGGTGCTACTTAGCTAATTATTGAACCCTTAATATGAGACATAAGTTATACTGTGCAGTAGCTGCAGACTGTGAGCCAAATGATGGACATTCCTTTTTAAAATGCTTGGGAGTCAAAGAGTGGTTTGTGGAAGATTGGTTCGTGGTTTAACTTGTTTGGTGGTCGTCGTACCATGCCGTGCATGATGTTCGTTCGATGCTTGATGGCTGAAAATGTAAAGGTCAGGGAAGGAGCATATCCTTGGCCAAAAAAAGGGAGTGTATCAGTGGCCAAAACAGTGGAAGGAGCGAATCTGTGCTGACGTTATGATTTGAGCTGCGATGTTGACAATATAAGATGTTTATCAGTCGCCCACCTCAAGATGAGTTTGGGTTTTCCAATCTGACATTGCATTCTAGAAATCTCAAGTGTTGTCTTGCTAAGATTTGATATAATGCTCGATGAACATCTGATTTGCTGGCAAGTTGTACTAGTTTTAAGGACCATCGACAATCATGTGACGAGATTCAGAATTCGGCAAAAGAGGGAGAAAAGGGTTACAAAATGTGCATGTAACAACATTCTTTGCAATCCCTATCTTAAGACATCGGTATATTCCACAAAGCTAAGGAAATAGAGCTTATGTATCCAGTATCTGTAAGCCTCCTGTCGAGAAAGCAGGATGCGTCCGGCCTCTGCCTGCATTACCATTTTCTCTTTGGTCGGAAAAGACGTCTGGATTGCCACCAAGCCTTGACATTCGGCTACCGTGACTCCTTTTGTGCACTTGGAAATACCCAAATGTCTGAGGACCAAGTCAAGAAAGAGAACAAACATTGGATAATCATTGGAAGAATCATGAAGTGATACCTCTATATCGAACTTCCTTTGTTCAGATATTTTCGGCTTCCATGGCCCAGGTGGACTGGTCAAAAGTGAGTCAAAAAATTTGTCCTTCACGTAAAGCTAACATTGAAAAAGGAAAAGACATCTCCATCTCAAAAGAAAGAATTAAAGAGAACTTTAACTCTTTAAGCTCGCAAATGATTTACCTTCTTATCTGATTTCATTGCAGCATCAACATGCGTAGCATCTGCAGCAGGAAGATCACAATCATCCGCTTTTGTCTTTGGGTGAGATTCATTCTGCAATGTGGAATCTGGAAAGTCAAGTGAGAGAAGAGAAAGAAGTGTAACAAGATCCTAAGGAATGTTAAAAAAAATAAAAAAAATTAACATTCGTTGGATATTCGTCTTTAAGATTTTCAGCCATTTGTTTTCCACATCTTTGAAACTAAATCTCTTTTCTCGGCTCTTAGTTTTAGGAAGTGCTGTCTACATTTTAGAGGTAATGCGTCCTATGCTGTCTACATTTTAGAGGTAATGCGTCTTATACCTTTTTAGAATTGTATATAGTTTGTCACTTTCTACATTCTTCTTGCTAATTGCTGCTAAGTTTGAAGACATTCCTTAGAATCAGAAGAAGAGTGTCATACTGCATCTTCTCCTCTTCCTTGAGCAATTCCTTCATTATGGTAACAACAATTAGTAGCAACTCCAATCAACTAAACAGCTGTGAAGAGCAAAAGCAGCATCGAACTTGAATCACTCATGGCACGCTCAGGGCTATACAAACAATTAGGACTAAATAATGCAATTCCTTCTTTCCCTCTTCCCACTGAGATGCTCTTACTAGTTTGATTATCTTGCTTGTCAGCCCTCTCTATCTGGAAATACCCAGGAAATATAGGAAGGCGCAGAATAAAAGATAACATGCAAACAGCTTTGAGGTGAAGAGGAATAGTACATGAGAAACTAAAACAAAAAGATATTGAGTATTAGTATTATTACCTTCTTTCCTCCTTTCCCCAAATTGCTCGTGTTTTGGTTAGTTCTTGACTCAGCCTTAGTCATCTGAGGTACGAGGTAACATGGAATGAAAAGAATCAACTGCACTTTTCGTTAAATATCTCCAAATTAAGTGACGGTGGCAGAAATGACAAGAATATTGAGAAGCATTTGCATACCCTGTTTTCCCTTTCCTCTGATTTGCTATTAGTGATTTGTATATCCTATCTGTTGAACTGTAGATAAACTATATGTTTCGGTAAGATGTTTAGATCTAATGAATATGTTATTCATGTAGACAATGTTTTCTGGGATCACTTGAGCAGCTATGAAGAGGTAAGGGAGTAAAACCGTGATCCTCGGGTGCATGGGTGTCCACCCTACTTACTCTATGTGCTATCGGCATCAGATGACATGGTTGTAAAGCTCTAGGACTGGGAGAAGGACTAGATGTGTACTCAAACATTTGAAGGAGATTCACATTATGTGATGTGAGTAGCATTTGATCCTCAAGATCCTAATGCTTTTGCAAGTACATCACTCGAGGGAATTATAAAGGTACTCATTTTGGAGGTCTTCCTCTTAGTAAAATACATATTTCAATTTCCAAATACGCTATTTATACTCTCAACATGATTCCCATTTGTTGCAGATTTGGAATGTGCACTCCTCTACGCCTAAGTTTACTTCACACGTGCATGGGAAAGGGCTGAACTTTGTTGATCACTTCTTGAGGGATGATATGCTGTATTTACTGAGTGGTTCAAATGATTACACTGCTAAGGTTTGCAAACTTTATCATTCTTGATTTAATATATTGGCGCATTATTAGAAAGAGATCAATTGATATATGATTTATTAAATAACAAGTACAGGTTTGGGCAGAAGCTGTGTACAAACACTCCAGGGACACGAGCACAATGTTCACCATATGTGCGCATCCTAATCTGCCAATAGTAATCACTGGTTCAGAGGAGTAGACTCTTCGCTTATGGGATGCAAATGGCTTCGGGCATGCATTGTGGGAGTTTGTACAGTCATAGCATGCTCTAGAATGTAGCTTCAGTTACAGCAGGCGAATGAAAATATCGCCTCTATCTTTTGCAGATTTTCCAGAACTTACCATAGGATAAGACTGTTTATGTCCCTGGATTCTTTGTTGTTTTGTGAATGACTCTTGACTTTCTGTCGCATACAGGCTTAAGCACGTACTGAAATTTGGTCATGGAAGGATTTGGGATATTTCATATCAGAAAGGTTCCCGCTGATAACATTCATACCTGCTCTAAATGCTCCATTTCCTCATTATATCCATGCTCCGACAATAATAAGCTATTATGATGGTCCGAGGTTTTCCATTGCCTCTATAAAGACATTCATGTAGGCTCTGTGGTTTCAGTACAAAGATAAAATCTTCCATATCCGTTGTCTCCCATTTTTGTGGCTTTCACTCTGTCGGGTTGCAGTTGCTTGCATCGAGGGAATAGCTGGGGTCGAGATAGCGTGCTGATAGCGTGGAGCCTTCAGCCAAATTCTATGTTGGATAAAACAGATCCCGACCTCTACAACTGTTACTTTCAATTTGAAGTTCAAATAAAAGTGCATATCGTTCTTCTGTCAAAAAAAAGAAAGTGTCGCTTTGTACGAGTTTTACTCTTTGCGTCCTACCAGTGATAGGATTTTCCAGTGTAACTCAAAGATCTCATACTTTCCTTTTGTGGTGTATCCTGGTGAAAGTTCGCTTACGATCTGTGGTTGTATCGTGCTCCTAGTGGAATAATTAATTGTCTCTGGAAGATTACTAAAATCGTCCGGAAAAAAAAAAAAGGGAAATAACGGCAGCTTCGGAACATGAAACCAACCATCCAGGAGTCTAAATTAGTCATATATATGGCAAGGCATGTTTCCAGATCGCTGTACCAATAATACGAGGAAGATACATATCAAACAAGTTGATACTTGTAAATATGACTTAAAACAAATCTTAATCTCTAATGACAAGGACTGTAATTGCTCCTTCATAACTCATGTCAACAACCAGGCGATACTCCTAAGACTTAAACTAGGGATTTGACTCGATTTTTGTCCTATTTCCCTAACACCAGTATTAATAAATCTTCAGCAAATCGGATATGAAAGGGGTTCACATCATGCTTATATTATTAAGAAAGCAGATTCATTTTGCTCACAAATGAAAGCATGGATGGGATTTCGGATAGCATCGGCAGCAACTCAAAAGAGTTACTCGACATATATTTGGGGCCATTTAACTAAATTAATACTGAGATGGAAGCCTTTTGAATGAACTTCATCACTAGTCAAAAGACTAACGTGGAATGCAATGCTATTGCCACTTTTTGAGATTGAGGTGTTCGTACAAACCTTCTTCTTAGCATGCCTCCGGGTTCTCTTCCTCTGCCCAAAAATCTTCTTCGCGACCCAATGTTGAACTCTCGTGGTTGTGTTGTGTCCCATAACCACTCCGATGACCAGTCCAATTCCACGACCCATCAAACACAATTTTCCAGTCTAGTTCTTAGATCCAGATCCTCCAGTACAATGTTCAGTTTTGGCCGAACACAATTTTGGTGTGCACTTTTGATTTGAATTTAAATGGAAACTAGAAAACTTATAACAAAGATGTCTCGTTATGCCGATTCCTCCAAAACATGGAGGCCACGACTCATTACCTTGTTTGATCGGGATTAGAGAAACGAGGCGAAGGAAACTTATGCATAATGGTTTATCAGAATAAGTAAAACTAAAACCTTCTCTGGTCGACACGAGAAATTGTATTCATAGCTATCAAAAGAGTACATCAAGTCAATTTCACGGGACAATCACGCATTAATTGTTTGCTTGATGAAATTGGAGACACTTTACTTGAAATCTTATGTCTAGATGGTAGATACTTGGATGCTATCCTGAAGTCACTGATATGCCATGATGCGTAGCTAGCAATGAGCAATCCAGTCATTAAACTTTCACAGCAAACTGTAATTCACACAAACCTTATTTGGTGCATTCGTCTTTGTTGCCATCCTCTATAGAACCTTAGGAACCAACGTTCAATTTTGGAAGTCGTGTTTAGCTCCATAACCACGCCGATGATCAACCCGCTTCCAAAACCCATCAGGACAATCTTCCAATCAATCTCTTCAGTGAATGCACCAGATGGTGGTGTCGAGGGCGCTTCAACAGGATTTCTGCATTTCTTTGTCAGAGGAACTCCACATAGTCCTAAGTTCCCCCCATAGGAGTTATTCTCGAATGTATAGAATTGGTTCACCTGAGGTATAGGCCCAGAAAGATGGTTGTCTGAGACATTGAAGAAAGCAAGGAAATTGAGTTGGGCTAGTGCTAGAGGGATCATTCCTGAGAGCTTATTGCTTGAAAGGTCAAGAGACTCCAGTTCGGTCAGATTCGCCAGGGACAAAGGGATGGAGCCAGTAATAGCATTGTTGGAGAGATTGAGCATATGAAGTTCAGTTAAACTTCCAATAGAATCCGGGATTTCCCCAATAAAGTTGTTGCTCGAAAGATCAATCATGTTGAGGTATCCCAATATCTTTTCATAATTCATTAAAATGCCTTTGTTGGTTATTGTCATTGAGTAGTCGTACTCTCCTTCCTCCCTGTGGTTAACTATGAAGAAAGAGTACATATGACCTACATAACTTACATAGTAGTATGCATCATCTGCATCGTGGACTTTCATGGCACTCCAGATATCAAAGTATTTAGATGGAAGGCTACCCGAGAAGTTGTTCATAGATAGATCAACAATTCGTAGATTAGGAAACTGGTCACGAGCTTCAGGTTCCCCCATGGCTCCATGAAATCTATTGGAACGCAAAATGAGCACCTTCAAATAAGAAAGTGAGCCCATCCATGAAGGAAAGGTGTCGACAATATGATTATTTTTGATATTGAGAAATTCCAGATCGCTACAATTAGCTAATCCCCTTGGCAACAACCCTTGTAGCCGGTTATCACTCACATCTATCATCTTCAACCCACATACGTCATTC